>JALIZH010015166.1:227500-319491 GCA_030522465.1 Rhipicephalus appendiculatus
ACTAAAGTGCAGGAGCCAAAAGAAGAAATGTAATAATAATATCTGGGGTTTAACGTCCCAAAACCACGATATGATTATGAAAGACGCCGTAGTGGAGGGCTCCGGAAATTTCGACCATCCGGTGTTCTTTAACATGCACTGACATCGCACAGTACACGGGCCTCTACCATTTCGCCTCCATCGAAATGCGACCGCCGCGGCCGGGATCGAACCCGCGACCTTCGGGTCAGCAGCCGAGCACCCTAACCGCTACACCACCGCGGCGGACAAAAGAAGAAATGTGAACGCACGTAATACCTTATGTTCACCGACTCTCGCATAATATAAAGAAGATCGCAGCCAGATATAGTGTGTCTTTTCCGCTCTATTCAAACTGGCCGGGATTCACCCTCGATGGAGATTAAGCAGTCGGCTGCATGCTCCAAGAAGTACGTCGCGCGATACACCGAGTGTGTTAGCAATGTGGTACACAACACTCCCCGAAGCTGCGGCAGGGTGTACACGGGCCAAACGGGCCGCTGTTTCAACGATCGCGCCAGGGAGCACCGCTTGGCAGTCACCAACAACAAGGGCGGGCACTTCCGCGCCGCACTTCACCAAACCACTACGTGGTCAGTGCATCAACGCGACTTCACTGGATTTAAGCGAGAAACAAGCAATTTTTTTTTCAGAAAGATAGACTGTAGCCGTGTCAAGTTTAGGTTGTGCGCTGCCCCTTTTGCTTCTCACTCGGATTGACCCTGCAATGGACACTTGTTCATGTGTGCTGGCATGATTTTACAGCTCGGGTCAGTGCAGTTTCCGGCGCATGCCTCGACTCTGTTTCAGTGACTTGTTATGAGGAATTGTTAGTTCTGCCCTGATTCTATTTCTGTGATGAGAGTACTTTGTTCGGCGGCCTATATAAATCGCGTGGTTTCTGTTGATAAACAGTCGGAAGTTGGCGCCCATGTCTCAGTTCGCATCTTCACTTTGTCCCCGTCCTCTTTGCGCGATACCAATTTTTAAATGCGAAGCATTTCTTTGCGTACTGCAAGCACTTCGGCATTTCTATCTATCTATCTATCTATCTATCTATCTATCTATCTATCTATCTATCTATCTATCTATCTATCTATCTATCTATCTATCTATCTATCTATCTATCTATCTATCTATCTATCTATCTATCTATCTATCTATCTATCTATCTATCCATCTACCTATTTATCTATCTATCTATATATCTATCTATCTATCTATCTATCTATCTATCTATCTATCTATCTATCTATCTATCTATCTATCTATCTATCGCCTCCTTAACTTGAGGTCGACCAAAGTTAGTATGGGAGGGTAACATGATTTTACGAATATGTCTGGCTGGGTCGGGACCTGAATAACGTGAAAATCCCGTCGCGTACGTCGTCAAACTCATTTCTCCAGACAGGTGTGGCTCATACCCGTAAATTACGGGCCGCGGTATGCGGGTATGAGCCAAAGCAGTTTCCAGACCACGTCAGGTCTGGAAACTGCTTTGGAAAAAGACCTTATGCAAGCGTAACGTTGGTGAAACGTTAATTGTGTTTGCAGTGCTGGCTATCTAATTTTCAAAACATTACATATATGCTGCTATGATGAAGAAGTCATGTCGGGTTGACATCAATCGTATACTTAAGCGCCATCCACTGTATTTGGTTTACGTAGCACTATCCATGCGTACCATTCTCGCAAGCACAAGCGCTACATATCAGCTTACCGCTTCTGGTGTTGGTAATGCCCATGTTTCTGTTGGCATCGTTGCGCAACTGTAAACAACTGGTTATATGAAACATATGCGCCTGTTCAACATGTCTGTGCGTTGCACGACAAGCGTTGTACATGTCTCTACAAGATTTGTAAATATCTTTAGCGTAATTTTGTAATGTCTCGCTCAATAAAAAAAATTACACCACAGTCACCTTCCCTCCGCATACTTCGCATAACGTCGATTCCCATGGTACGTGGGATCTGCCGAATTTTTTCTCAAGTTATGAACGAACTAGCTCAGCAACAAGCCCTGTTGTTATACATAAGCTTACAGCTGATCGCTGCGTGCGTACGCCAAAAAGCAAAAGCGGCTGCCGTCTCGCCATTCGCCGCTGCGGCATCGCACCTGTCGCGGTTGCTGACGACTTAAGTTGGCGTACTGGTGGTAGAAGAAAAGCCATCTGCAGGACGCGCAAAGAACTGCACACATCGGGAACATTCTAGCTTTAGAAGAATCTGATGCCGAACATGCGTTTCGCCGAGCGCTCTTTCGGGGGATGCTCGTGATGCTGACGAACGCTAAGATGAAGACGGAATGCCGATGCCACCCGAAAACAATGTTCCACGAAAGGCTGCCGTTCACAATAAAAGCCGGCGCTTACGCCTCCGTTAGGCCACTCCCAAAGGAGATTCTGCGCCCGTCAGCTCCGCTGGTCACTCACCTTCACCGAATGGACTGGTCTTTATGACTCAAGTGGAGCCCTGGACGTAAGGCCCCAGCCATAGAGGCTCCGAGATCTCCCTTTTCCTTTGAATAAATCTCCTCTCTCTCTCTCTCTGAAGTAATAAAAAGGCATATGAAGGCCTGGCACACAACGCACCAACATACGCGGAAAGGGCAAGAAAAAGAAAGAAAAAATACGAGTGTAGGGAAGTTTTGCCCCTGCCACGTTCACGATGCACGTGTACTTGGTTATACTTTTTTTTTAATCCGTCTGCGCAAGAAGCATCATTAGGAATTCCCGAGGGCGGTGCTCTAAAGCTGCCGGATGACGTTCGACGCGTGTCAATCACTCCACGCGGACTGCTGCCTATGTTTAGCCAGCGGGAGTGAGTGGGCGTTGATCCCAGAAATAAACACGAAATGTGTAAGGGCGGTGACGCTGCGATAAAAAAAAAATGTACACGGCAGATTCCGGTGTCGCAAAGTTGACGAGACGCCAAACGCAGAGGCGTTGAAGTGTGCCAACACTGCGATGCAGTGATGCCTGCGCTAAGCACGGCTCTGGCCCTGTGTAGGAAGATGCACGTTTTTTTTTTGTTTTTTTTTTTTAATATAAACAACACGGAGAACATGTTGATGCTTCCACTGAACGCCTCTACCTCTCTTTTCGTTAACTAAGAGTATCGCGATCTCGCCACCAACTGAAAACTCAAGGACAAGGACGCGCTTGATCAAGGGAAAAGTGAAAACGTAGAGGGAACTACATGATTGTTGGATGGCTGGGTGGTCAATCTTTTAATATTAAGAGTACTGAGAGACGCGACTAGCACGCAGTGGGCTCTCCCGGAGAGACTGTTTCAATAAGCACAAAGATCAAATGATAAGAGAAGTTGTGGACTCCCATGAAAATAAAAGAAGGGGAAAGGTCCGAGCCATGCTTCCATAACACTTCATGATACAGCTTCCATAGAAGTGGCTTAACGCATGGCAGAGTTCTAAAATGCGCGAGCATTTCTGCGCCATTTCCATAAGCGTGCGCAGGGTTCCCCTTCAGGGCGGAGAAAGGTTCGCCGCAGCGCCCCCCCCCCCCTCTATATTAAGTCAATGTATGGGGCAGACTTTGCCCCCCCCCCCCCCCTAGGTGACTTGAGGGGGCGCACGCCTATCGCCATCGAAACGAGAAAAGGTGTTCGTCCCTTCGCCCGTCTGTCTTTCACGTGAGACGAATCAGGCATGAAGAACAAGTTTGGCAGCATGTTAATCCCGGCAGCATTTAGAGGTCACACTTGGTAATGCTTTAAGGGATAGAATCGGGGACCACACTTCTTGCAAGACATAACGAGCCTCCGTGTGGGAGACAAGGTTACCATATTATACCTTGACGTTTTCATCGCGTCGTTCCTCCCACCACCCTCCCCTAAAGTTTTCTGCACCCCACGTGGTGTTCTTGCACAACCTCCGGGATCGGCCCACGTTTGGCCAAGCGATAATTCCATGTGATCACGTCCTCATACGACATCAGAACAACGTTCCCGACGACGTCACAGAATTCTGCGATACGCGACGAACATGGCGTCATCAGTGACATAGGCCACGTGGGACGTTGTTTCATTTCACTCGCCGGCCGTGTTTCGCTCAAAGGCCGGGCCGCTACAGGAGACAGTTCAGGCTATCGCCTAAGGAAAAAAAAAACAACGTAGCAAGTAAAGTAAGTTTTCTCGGCTTTGGTGCTTTTCGAAGCTATAGCCGCACGATGAGTAGCGTCTGACCCATTCGGCGAAACACCCATTTCTTATCTCCAATGCCTCGGATACTCAGTAAAAAGCATGAGACAGTACAACAATACTCACGCTTGCAGAAGGTGAATATATTTGAACGATATGAATTCGTTGTACTGGTGACACAAAATAAGTGTAAAAACAGAAATATGCAGGCATTCTCGAAATATTTTGTGAGGCACCAATAAAAGACCTCTTTATGGAAGCCAACATCACGCATAGGAAAATTACGACATCGCGAAGATGTAATGCCGACCTCGGTGAATGCGGAATGCGGCTTCATTTAGGCCATTCACGGACGCTAGAATGAAGACGTAAGACGCCATGGCGATGCTGCGCGATAACATCGTTCCCGGGAAGGCCCCATTCATAGCGTCTTTTCTGCAGTAAAACTCCACGCTCACGCATCAGTCAAGCAACTCCTGAAGGAGGTGCTGCATGGAGTTTTCGCGTTTTCGCATCATACCAGAAGTAGTGCGCGTTTTTAACCTGCTCTCTAGAATCAAGTAGCACGAAAGTTGGCGCACGAAAGTTGCAGGAATTACGCGCAATTTTTGTGATTTCTGAATAATGGGTATGCCATAAATTGTCATGAACTACAACTTTCTAATATACACAACTGTCATTTGTCAATATTATGTTAGTTAATTAATGAGCTTTTATTACTTATTAGTCGCGCCAACGTCATTATAGCTTCGCCAGCGTAATCCCGCCTGGATATATAGTTCGTGCGGGAAAATGACAAGAGCCTTACAGTCATAAGGTTTTTATAAAAAAATATCTGTTTTCAGAAAAAAAAAAACCCTGCATATCCCCGCTGCCTCTGCTCCATTTGTTGGGCGCGCTACGTACCGTTCACTTGGCATATGTCAGCAAGCGAGTAGATTAACCGATAACATAGTGTCAACCATTAGGATAGCATTTTCGAATAAATCATTTGAGCATTCACTGAGGTGGATATCCAATATGTCAGTGAGGTCATGTAAATTAATGCGTCCGCTTCACTTAGCTGTGTTCACACATTCAGAAGATCGTCTTCCGTGTAAGCGCGATACCGGACACACTCGTCACTCAACTGGCGCCGATATAATCGCCACCGACATCAACAACTCGAGTCTTGCCAATAGTGTGTCTACGACGTGATTTGCAAGCGCGCGACGTTGAAATCGATACGGGAAACTTTCCGTCGATGCGCTTTTCACACCAAGCGAGACGGCAGCGTCAGACGCTGCAATCTGGTCGTCGCTCTTACAGCGGGCGCTGCCTTCGGAGGGCCAGACGTGCGGCTGCGAACAAGCATGCTGAAAGGTGTGGCCATGTCGAAAGAGGAGTGGGGGCCGGTAAGCGGACACCGAGCCGATAAGCGACCACCCGATGCTCCGGCGCATCGCTGCTCGCCGGAGCACCCGTGACGCTGTCCAGACAGGCGCCTGGCTCACAGCTCGCCCCAGGCAAGCGGGCTCCGTTGCTGTCATAGCGCTCGAAAGATGATGTGTCGGTGGCGGCTTCTCGGACGAAAAGCGGGAAACGGGGAGCGCAATACGTGCTTTATTTTTCGTTCGGCCAAACGATGGCGAGGCGGTCCTGTTAAGCTGTTGCGTAGTAAGCACAGTTGGGTCCTATGCAAGTGACTTTACGTTAGGGCGCATTTGAAAGTTCAAAAGCCTGCCATGGACATCGTAAGCGATTCTTTCCGCTGGCTTAACCCAACCTTGTAGCCCAAACGCGGAAATTAAATTACTTCATACCTTACTGGCCGTAGAACACGAGGATATCTTGAAATAACCAGCTTTTTCGTTTTGTAATTACCGTTAACCAATTTATTTGCTCTTCAAGTACTTTAGTGTCTGCACTCTGCAGCTTCCCGGTACGAATCAACAGCGAAGACATAATACACACCAGCACTTGCAAGTAATCGAGTAGGTTTAGCCTTTCCACTTGGAAGAACCTTATTAGTGTGTATATCGAGCAATGAAGATAATCCGGCATCAGTGAAAGTAAAGTGCTTCAATCACATGCTTTAAAACCAATGTCTGACATCACAGCCACCTTGATGTGCCTACATGTGATAGCTGTACTGTTGATGAATGTTAGTGACGGGATTAAACTAAATGCTTTTTTGCTAACGAGCTTCAGAGCTCCAATCTTGTGATGCCTGGATAAAAGAGTTAAAAGCAGTTACGCACTGCTGACATGCTGAGTAAACCTATATCTATACGGGTTGCAGCTGCTACTATACGGGATACAGGTTCATTTCTATACGGATGCAGCTGCTGCTTGGAGAAACAAAGAATTACTTCTTGGGCCACTTTCCTCGTTTTACAAGCAAATATGGCCCAATATTTCCTGGCAGCATTGACAGACGTTGTTTTCAATGGCAACGCACATGATAATGCGGTCTTCGTTTCAAAACTGGTGCCACATTGTGCTCGTTGGTAAAGCAGGTGACAGTTTAAAATGCGTCACAAATGAGGATTCGAGCAACCACCAGAAGAGCTCTGCTGCGCCTCCGTTGCGTGTGTGCCAGCCTTCGTTTAAGCTGTATCCGGTGCAAGACCGAGCAAGTAAGCGGTGGCGTTGTCAATATTAGCGAAACCATAAAACGTCTCGTCTCGTGCCAGGCATTCGTTACGGATGCCAGCGTAAATTATCATAAAACATCTCGCTCCGCAACGGACGCACTACTGCACGGTAAGAGGACGTTTGAGGCATAAGTACGTTACACGTTTTAGAGATGTGCATGAATCTGATGGGCGTACCCGGAAATTCATTAGCTTTTTTATTCGAAAAAGTCGAGGCGAGCCTGGGATATGTGGCCGGGAGGGGGGTGAATGATGGGGAGACGGATGTCGCAGGCGTTGTCAGGTTTACGAGGGTGGGGAGAGCGTACGTGGCCAATATCTGCCCCGTCTGCTACATTCATGGTAGGCAGTAGTGTAGCTTTGAAAACGATGTTCACTGCCGATTACGCGCCTTGTGAGGCAGAAAGAAGCGTGCCCAAGCTCAGTGGAAGTACTGTGTGTTTGTCACAGTGAGAATGACCGTGATTTTGAAATACCTTGTCGTCGCGTTAGCTTTTATTAGCTCATTTCACTCACTAACGTGAGTGAAATGAGCTGCTAATTGTCTTTTTTCTTGAAACGGTTTTTAACTACGCTAAACAGACAAGGACACAGAAAGAGTGGGGACAGTACATGCGCAGACAAGGACACTCTTTCTGTGTCCTTGTCTGTTTAGCGCAGTTAAAAACCTTTCAAGAATGAACATCAACCAACTAGCCCAACTTGGTGCTCTCCTGCTAATTGTCTGCCTCATGAAGGCACCTAAAGCCAACAATTTTAGCGCTTGGAAACAAGACACCTGATGACGATGTGAGGAGAAAAAAGCCGGCAGATCCCACGCACTGTGGGAATCGATGTAATGCGAAGCAGCCAGGAAGGAGCAAATCATGATTTACATAATTTGCATGTCATGTTTTACATGTTACGACGTGTCATTTGTGTTCGTCATACAGTCACGTCGCGATGTACCAATTTTGGTGTATGTCAAGCTAGCGAACTGGACGCAAGCGCACCATGAGCGTGGCATGTAAATGGCATTGTAGATGACATGCATGCCAAGATTTTCATGTTACCACCTGCCACTTATGTTCGTTATACAGTCATGTCACTCAATACCAAATTTGGTGTATATCAAGCTAACGAAACGGCCGCGAGCGCGCCATGAGCGTGGAAAGCAAGTCATGTCGCTCATGACATGTCATGATTTCCATATTACCACTTGTCATTTATGTTCGTCATACAGTCATGTCACTCAATACCTAATTTCGTGTATCTCAAGCTAACGAAACGGCCGCGAGCGCGCCATGAGTGTGGAATGCAAGTCATGTCGCTCATGAAGTCATGATTTCCATATTACCACTTGTCATTTATGTTCGTCATACAGTCATGTCACTCAATACCAAATTTGGTGTATCTCAAGCTAACGAAACGGCCGCGAGCGCGCCATGAGCGTGGCATGTAAATCATACTTTTCATGACAAGTCAGTCATGATTTTCATGATATGACCAGCCATTTATGTTCGTCATACAGTCATGTCACTCAATACCAAATTTGGTGTATATCAAGCTAACGAAACGGCCGCGAGCGCGTCATGAGCGTGGAATGCAAGTCATGTCGCATCATGACAAGTCATGATTTCCACATTACGACTTGTCATTTATGTTCGTCATACAGTCATGTCACTCAATACCAAATTTGGTGTATATCAAGCTAACGAAACGGCCGCGAGCGCGCTATGAACGTGGCATGTAAATCATTATTTTCATGACAAGTTAGTCATGATTTTCATGATATGACCAGCTATTTATGTTCGTCATACAGTCATGTTATGTCATAAAAAATTTGGTATAAATCCCATTAACGATACGGCCAGGAGAGCACAAAGTCGTAGGCGGCTAGATAGATAGATAGATAGATAGATAGATAGATAGATAGATAGATAGATAGATAGATAGATAGATAGATAGATAGATAGATAGATAGATAGATAGATAGATAGATAGATAGATAGATAGATAGATAGATAGATAGATAGATAGATAGATAGATAGATAGATAGATAGATACGCTCAAACTCGCCGAAGTTCGCTAAGAAATGCTTCGCATTTAAAAGAATCAGAGCAAGTTTTACCACAAGTGAAAACAGCACGAACTGCGGATCATTGATTCGCCTTTGCTTCCCTAGTGTTTATCTCTTGTTTATCTGCTCTGTTCTGTTCTTTTCGTGTGATTATGTGATACAATATATATTTTTCTGTACATTTATTGTAAGTATCTGATTTGTTCTCCGATTATATATTTTCCGTTCTATGCTCTCCTTTATACTGTCCGCAGTACATCTAACTGCCGACGCTGGCGTTTCGCTGCAGTGGCTCTGACAGACGAATGAGCCCTTCGGTGACGCTGGCGTTCATGAGCAAGCGCGCACTGGCGTTGCAAGCGTGCTGCCTGTTCGGCTTATGTGTAACAAACGTGGTGCCTGCCTGACGCTGACACGAGACTTCAGACGTCGACAGGGCATTCCCTTAAACTGCCGCACAGCTAAAACATACTGATTTTATCAATCGAGACGAAGTCGCAAGTATTGCGCTTACGATGTGGGCACAGCAGATGGCATTATGTCTTAAGACTGGTGAAGCGCGCTACCAAATTCAGCCGAGGTGAACATAGAAGTTCTTTCCGACAACATAGAAGTAGTGAATTTTTCTTGTTATAGTTGCATCAGCGCGTCTGAGCAAGCGGAGCCACATAATGAAATTTTCCAATGTGTAATTTGTCATAGTTGGGCAGATGGCGCGAAAACTATTGATAACATTAGTTTCCATGCCATCGTACACACCTAAGTATGAGTATATACTTTGTCGTATGGCTTCGCTCTTCAGGGTAGAAAGCTTAACTGATCAGTGTTAACGAATGTAAACCACAACAGGACTATCGATGACAAAATCCGTAAACAGGGGTTGTGTGCTCGAGCACACAACCCCTGTTTACGGATTTTTTCATCGCAAGCTTCTATCTTCCCCTTACAGCAGTTAACAGGACTATCAGTAGCATAAAAGCAGGGAACTCTCGCAATGACAAGTCATAATTCTTTTTTTAGGGTAATAACCCTCTTCAAGTTACAGTCATAGTTTGATTACACGCACCGGTCATTAAAAGAGCCGAGATAAGCGCACTGCCGTAGCGGAATTCAAGAGGGCTTCGTCGCTTCAACTGCCATGTTCCTTCCATAGGCAGAGATTCTTGTCAAACGCGAGCACGATACAGCGCCTGTCAGCGCGTCTTGACTCGTGTATCGCTTGCGCTATCAAGAACAACTCGTTTGTGGCGCGTGAGCTTAATTGGGCGGAAATAGCGCCCCGCTCCTCAGGACGTACACTTGCGCAGCACTGCGTCATCTACGCGGCTGTGTTGACGACAGGAGAGCTGTCGCTAGAAGCAAGGCTGAGCGGACATGGCACTACACGCGCCGCTATCAAGCCACACATTCATCTTGAAAACATTTCACTATTTGGTGGCCTCAATATATCCACATACTTTCGTTGGATGCTATACTGTATAGGTATATCAAAATATTCCACTCAACTTACATTTCATAAGGGTGATTGCCACTATCAACAAGAAGCGTTTTTTTTTTCTTTTAATTTCCAGTGCAGATGCCGTCTTAAAGAAAGTATTTCTCATGCCTTTTCTCTCACACCAGTCCGTGGTTCATGACAAACATAAAGGCGCACGAGTCACGCACACTTACGCCATGTCTCTTTGGACGGAGCATCCATCTCCGAAGCCAACACCGTCGCAAGTTGAGCAGCTGAAGGTGAAGCCCTGTACAGGGAAAGCGGATTTCCATTCGGAGCATTCCGGTTCAGTGTTTTTCTCTGTTGTTAGGCTTTGTTTCCTCCGCCGCGCAAAGCTAACCACGGCTACATGGTGCACTGACCTACAGATGAGTTATACCGAAGGTATTGCTTTAATTATTATGCATTTAGTCGTACTTAATAGTAATAATAATTGTTGGGGCTTCACGTTCCAAAACCACGATATGATTATCAGAGACGCCCTAGTGGAGGGCTCCGGAAATTTCGACCACCTGGGGTTGTTTAACGTGCACCTAAATCTAAGCACAAGGGCCTCGAGCATTTTCGTCTGCATCGAAAATGCGGACGCCACGGTCGGGATGCGATCCCGCGACCAGCGGGATCAGCAGTCGAGCACCATAACCACTAGACAACCATGGCGGGTGCAGTCATACTTAGCTTTCCTCAACTCTTACGTACATTTTCCTAAGAAACCGAGACCCTTCATCTGTGAAGATGTGCATCTTTACCGTAAATCAACATGTGGCGTTGATTTGCTTATACTTCCCAGGACCGTTCTTGTTCGTCTTTTGCAATGGCGCGGTAAGCACTTGCAATGTGAAGTAATGGAAGCTCTTTCTGGCGTATCTTTCTACTGCTTTGGCGCAGGTGCCGTGGCGCCTTTTTCAAGACGCCACGGCACCTGCGCCCTTCCCCTAGCGGAAATGTCGCGAAACGCCTCCTGGTCTCGAAGGCCTTCGTTCTAGCAATGCCAGTTCTCCCGGCCCGTACCAAAACGGCAGATGGCAGCACAGGAAAATGGAAAATGCGAATTGTATGCGGTGACATGTTGTCACTCGCCCTGCAGACTATCCCGTTCATTCACTGCTTGCATCTCTGCTCGATCTGCCCACTTCCATCATCCCTCTAAGTCTCTGAATTCGAATGGTAGCGCAAATAAACGGGACACAATATAGTAACACGGAGACACACACACAGCGCTACACTTCCAACGAATGGTTTATTAGCGGGCACCACGTAGCTATACAATTTTTTTTTTTGCACACAGCTGCAAGTAACACGTGTAGGAGCACAGAAAATGGTTCTTCAGCATTTTTCTCTCCTTCTTCTTCTTCTTTTTTTTTTTTAGCCGCTAATCATGCATGAGAAACATATCAGACGAGGAACAACAAAATTCATTTCTCTCACCCTTCAGCTCATGCGTAGGTATTGGAACTCCTTTCTTGAGAGTGCAATCGATGGACTACTGACACATGCACTACCAGCTCTGTCTCTCCATTCATCTGTGTGTCTCCGTGTTACTATATTGTGTCCCGTTTTCTTGTTATTCGAATATGCCGTACCAACAAGCCCACCTTACAAAAACCACTGACGACGAGGATCGGTGCTCGCGAAGTTCGGAGATAAAAAATCTAACCTCAATGTTCTCGAAAAGAGTATTTTAGTGATATTGATTCGATTAGTACATTCTACTATCTATATTAACGCGATAGCGTTAAAGAGCTCGTTTCGCAGAAATTGCGGCGTCGGTGTCGGCGTCGGTGTCGGCGTCGGTGTCGGCGTCGTTGGTTGTGAGCGAAAAATCATCATCTTGTCCGTGACCGAAAAATCATCATCTTGTCCGTGACCGAAAAATCGAGAAAGATGCAAATAAAAATAAATAATAAAAATTTTCGGGTCCGAGTGAGGATCGAACCCGGGGTCGTCTGCGTGGCAAGCAGGTGTTCTACCACACAGCCACGCCTGCGCTTGGAAATGCAGTGAAAAGAACTTCCTCTGCCTGGAAATGCAATGAAAACAACGTTCATGCCTCACAAACACACGCATCCTGTGTATAGGCGTCGCAACATAACATGTAATATCGCAATAATATTGCGTGGTACAAGCGTACATTGCGATCAGGCGTGAGAACATGTAACTATCATAACAACTAAAGCCGGCCACCCATTACAGAAGGCACACACGTCACTGCGCGTATTCCCTTAACACCACGTAGTGGGTGCATTGCAAGTATGCACTAAGTGGTTGAAGTACGCAATAGGGACAGGATATCGCTATCGCGTTCAACTCTTTAAGGCGAAGCTTACGGGTCCCCAAATTTTTAATATGTGCTGAGTGAGTTAAATATGACGACAATTTGAAAAATGACATTCGCATCTAAAGCGCTAATGGTGTTCTTATGGAACTTGTGCACGAGCTTTGGCGCGATTTTTGTCGGTTGCTTTTCTCTGTCCTGCTTTCAGTTTATATTTTAATGGACTGCTTGTTTGCCTTGTTCGCACGATCTGCGCGTGAGTCGATGGGAAAATTCGCATTTGAAAGAGCGTATGCTTGGGCATGTTGACAATTCATGTCTGACTTTTTAGCGCACAAACGGACAAGGACGAAGAGTTAAGCGGACACAGCGCTGACTTCCAACAACTGCTTTATTTTCTACAGTGGTACATATATACACAACAGAAAGAAACGCACGCAGGCGCATTGTACACGAATAAAACATGTAAAAGGGCAAATATGCGTGCCTGCATGGAAGTTAAGATATGCAAAGTAGGATATTCCACAATAGCAGACCTTCCACAGATAATTAGCTTGCTTGGTCATCCTTTCAGCGCCAAGCAAGCTTTATAATCTGTGCAAAGGCTCCAACTCCGGTTCTGAGAAACCCAGGTTCCAAAAAAAGCACGAAGAAAGCTTTGTTAAATGTGAGAGCAACATCGTTTACGAGTTGCCGTTGCCCTGTGGCAAGAAATACATACGGCAGACGGGACGGTTTGCAAACCACAGGCTGAGTTAGCATGAAAAAAAAATTCCCCATCTCCCGCTAAAGGGAACCATGTGTGGATGCGAAGCAGCGGGGGAGATAATTAGCTTGAGCGGGAGGAAAGTCGCCCCTCTCATTTCACGGCAGTGGTCCGGGCGCTCATCGCGGCGCTGCGCAGGAGAGAGAATGAGGCGCGCGCTCCGTCATTTTCATACCGCGGAACTACCGTGGCGCCCCCCAGCGGAGTATGCAGCTGTCACACCACCTGTCATTCCGTAGGGGATTCCTAGAGGAAAGGACGGGGGGGGGACCGTAGGAGAGGAGAGAGAGGGGACGTGCATGCGCTGTAGGGGTGTGGGACGCGTGAGCCGCTCCGTATAGTAGATGATTCCAAGAGGAGAGAGGGGGAGAGGACGCGCATGCGCTCTGGGGATGTGGGACGCCGGAGCCGCTCCGTAGAGTAGAGTATTCCTAGAGGAGAGAGGACTTGGGGCCGCTCCGTAGAGTAGACGTTTCCTAGAGGAGAGAAAGGGGGGTGAGCGTAGGAGAGAGAGGGGGGACGGCACGCGCTGTGGTGGTGTGGGACGCGGGACGGACTAAGCCCCTCCAAACACATGCAAGCAACATTAAGGAATGGGGTCAACCTGGGCGACAGACACCACATGCCTAGCCACTGCTAAGCAGCCTCTCTGTGCTCTCGGCCATGACTCAAGGAATGGGGTCAACCTGGGCGACAGACACCACTTGCCTAGCCATTGCTAAGCAGCCTCTCTGTGTTCTTGGCTATGACTCTGATGACTGTGTTAGGGTTGACGGCCTTCATATTACTACAGTGTTCTGGTTCGCATAATGGGCGCTTCCCTACTTCATGAAAGTGGCCGGACGCGGGACGGGGGACGGGGGGACGGCGGACGGGGGACGCGGGAAGGACAGAGCCCCGAGCATAAGATGCTTCGCATCTTATAACCGGAGAACAGCAGGCGTGGGACATTTGGCTTTCCACTGCAGGAAGTGTGTGTGCGACCCATATATTCGCAGTGTATTGCGCTAGGAAGAAGCGAGATGCAAACAACGCGTGCAATCACTGAAGCGGCGAAGATCGCAACTATGGGAGACATGTGCGTTAGTGATCCATCGAAAAAAGAACCTTTTTAGATGCGAAGCATCTTATGCTCGGGGCTCTGTCCGTCCCTCCCCCGTCCCCCGTCCCGCGTCCGGCCACTTTCATGAAGTAGGGAAGCCACCATTATGCGAACCAGAACACTGTAGTAATATGAAGGCCGTCAACCACTAGTACAGTCATCAGAGTCATGGCCGAGAGCACAGAGAGGCTGCTTAGCAATGGCTAGGCAGGTGGTGTCTGTCGCCCAGGTTGACCCCATTCCTTGATCTTGCTTGCATGTTATAGGGACCGAGGTTAGGTCCTCTATAACAATGCGTGTGGCGGCGAGCGAAAGACCAGGGAACCGTTCAGGCCGATGGCAGGAGCAGAAGAAGAACATTCTTTATTTTCTTTTTTTCTAACCTCGCAGCGCGCCGCACGAGGAACGAGGCACTTGCGCCTGAGCGCGCCATAATTTATAGGCGGCCGATGAAGATGACGATGGCCGCTAGACATGTGTTTGAAGGGGGGCTTAGTCCGTCCCTCCTTCCCGCGTCCCACACCACCACAGCGCATGCGCCTCCCCTCCCACTCTCTCTCCTACGCTCACCCCCCTTTCTCTCCTCTAGGTATCCTCTACTCTACGGAGCGGCCCCCCGCGACCCCCACAGCACATGCGCGTCCCCTCCCCTATCCTCTCCTACGCTCACCCCCTTTCTCTACTCTAGGAATCATCTACTCTACGGAGCGGCGCCCACAGCGCATGCCCGTCCTCTCCCCCCTCTCTCCTCTAGGAATCCTCTACTCTACAGAGCGGCTCCGGCGTCCCACATCCCCACAGCGCGTCCCCTCCTCTAGGAATCCTCTACTCTACGGAGCGGCTCCCGCGTCCCACAGAGCATGAACGTCCCCCCCCGTCCTCTCCTCTAGGAATCCTCTACGGAGCGGCGCGCACGACAGGTGATGTGACAGCTGCATACTCCGCTGGGGGGCGCCTCGGTAGTTCCGCGGTATGAAAATGACGGAGCGCGCGCGCCTCATTCTCTCCTGTGCAGCGCCGCGATGAGCGCCCGGACCACTGCCGTGAAATGAGAGCGGCGACGTTCCTCCCGCTCAAGCTAATTATCTCCCCGCTGCTTCGCATCCACACATGGTTCCCTTTAGCGGGAGATGGGGAATTTTTTAAGCAAGGCCCACAGGGTGGCTCAACGGTAATTAGATTCTGGAGTGACTTCTTGATCTTGTAGAAACAAAATAATTCCGGTATCGTTTTGTTTGATTGGATATCTTAACTACCATGCACGCATGCATCTTTGTTTTTTCTACACGTATTTCTGTACAATTCACTTAATTGCGTGCGTTGCTTTCTGTTGTATATATATGTACCACTGTGGAAAATAAAGCATTTGTTGGAAGTCGGCGCTGTGTCCGCGTCGCTCTTCGTGCTTGTCCGTTTGTGCGCTAAAATGTGAGTCAGATTTGAAGCTCCTTATACAGGGTGTTTCAAGAAATGTGTCCTCTATTTTTTAAAAATCAGCAAAATGCGGTATTTGCTCGCTGTCGTCACAGTTGTTTTTTCTGTAGCAGCGGGCATCTTAACATGGTTGAAAACATGATTTGGGGAGACTAATTAAGAAAGTTAAATTAATGAACTTTATAATTAGCGGAGTTAGGTGGTTAAGTCCAATGGGAGAATTGAAGTCCTTCATGTGAAGAACCCATTTCAGCTTTGAGATTTCGAAAAAGCGGCCTCTATTAATTATTGTGGCGTCATGAATTTCAGGCAAATTCAGCGGCCAAACCGAAACCGAAACGCGGAAGAGCGCAACTGACACATTCGTCTGAGACGTCCAGAATGAGTGAACGTCATTATATCAACCATCAATTGACTTCTTGGTGTGAGTGTGTGGGCTGCGCTTGCAGTAGTAGCACGCATGACGCACATACGTTAACAAACGCGGACGCACTGCACTTCTGTAACCATTGTCTTGAACAGTGACGTCATTCTAGCCGTCTGCTTGTTGCGCTCATCGGTGCTTGGGTTTCGGTTTCGCCAATGAATTTGCCTGAACTTCATTACGCCACAATAATTAATAGAGGCCGCTTTTCCGAAATATCAAAGCTGAAATGGGTTCTTCGCATGAAGGACTTCAATTCTCCCATTGGACTTAAACACCTAACTTCGCTAATAAAAAAGTTAATTAATTTAACTTTCTTAATTACTGTCCCAAATCATGTCTTCCACCATCTTAAGATGCCTGCCGCTATAGAAAAAGCAATTGTGAAGACAGCGAGCGAATTCCGCATTTTGCCGATTTTTTAAAAAATAGTGGACACATTTCTTGAAACACCCTGTATATTGAGACAGTAGTCTGTAATGTAGCTTAGCTTCCCATGTTAGAACAACGAGCAGACACCAACAGTTGACATCTCTTGAGGTATTTCCCGGTAATAAGTTTTCTTACGATGCCCGATAGATGGAGCATAAGCTGCGAGTATAATGTAGTTTCTGCTATAAGAAAGACAACTCCACTTGTCGAAACATTGGCTCCCGCGACATTCCCTGTTCAAGGACATGTTTCATCCCTTCAAGTAGCGTATTATTATAGCAAACACAATATTGAGACAAAATTATGTCACACCCTTTAAAGATCTATCGAGATCATCGAACGATTGGAACCAGCTACCAGGTGACATCGTTTCCATTTCTAATCACTCCCTTGTCATTTCGGTGGAGGCAAAATGCTAGAGGCCCCTTGTGCCATGCGATGTCAGTTCACGTCAAAGAACACCAGATGACCGAAATTTCCGGAGCCTAACCACTACGGCGTCTCTCATAATCATATCGCGGTTTTGGCACGTAAAACTCAAGCTATTACCATTATTTTTTTTTGTCATTCTTTATCAGCTTACCTGCTTCGTGATAGCCCCCCCCTTGTCATCTGATGTATTCCACCTCCCTACACTTTCTTTGTACACGTGTCGAGATGCCTTCGTTTTCTCTTTTTTTTTTCTTTTTGCAGCGTTTTTCTTACGTCCATATTTTGCCGCTAGTACTGTCTCATTTTACCGAGTTTAATGAGTTTATTTCTCTTATTTATGTATCAGTTTTGTTGCGTTTCATCGCGAGAAATTTTATTGCCGTTAGTTTTGTTTCTTGTACAATACAGCACGTTTTGTTTCGTTGTTTTGAATTTTTATACAGGGTGTTTCAAGAAATGTGTCCACTAGCTATTTTTAAAAAATCAGCAAAATGCGGTATTTGCTCGCTGTCTTCACAATTGCTTTTTTCTGTAGCGGCAGGCATCTTAAGATGGTTGAAGACATGATTTGGGACAGTAATTAAGAATGTTAGATTAATTAACATTTTAATCAGCGGAGTAAGATGGTTAAGTCCAATGGGAGAATTGAAGTCCTTCATGAGAAGAACCCATTTCACCTTTGAGATTTCGAAAAAGCGGCCTCTATTAATTATTGTAGCGTAATGAAATTCAGGCAAATTCAATGGCGAAACGAAACGCAGGCACCGATGAGCGCAACAAGCAGACGACTAGAATGACGTCACTGCTCAAGACAACGGTTACAGAGGTGCAATTCTTCCCCGTTCCTTAACGTATGTGCGTCATGCGTGCTACTACTGCAAGCGCAGCCCACACACTCACACCAAGAAGTCGGTTGATGGTTGATATATTGACGTTCACTCATTGTGGACTTCTCAGAAGAATATGGCAGTTGCGCCCTTCCGCGTTTCGGTTTCGGTTTGTCCGCTGAATTTGGGAGAACTTTATTACTTCGCAATCATTCCTAGAGGCCACTTTTTCAAACTCTCAAAGCTGAAATGGGTTCTTCGCATGAAGGGACTTCAATTCTCCTATTGGACTTAACCACCTAACTCCGCTAATTAAAAATTTAATTAATTTAACTTTCTTAATTACTGTCCCAAATCATGTCTTCAACCATCTTAGGATGCCTGCCGCTACAGAAAAAGCAATTGTGAAGGCAGCGAGCAAATACCGCATTTTGCTGATTTTTAAAAAAATAGTGGACGCATTTCTTGAGAAACACCCTGTATGTTGTAACCGCTCCCCTCTGTAATGCTTCGGCGATCGAGGGTGACAAAAATAAATAAATAAATAAGATTACGCAATGTGGAACAAAAAGTTTACATTACCGGGCCATTCTATTGGCCCCTTCATGTAACTTCTAGTTGTGCATTTCGAACAAATTGAAGCCGACGTGTAACGCTACTAAGTTTGGTTCCGTTCTCTTTATTTCCATCATCTCTTGTAAGACATCTGGGCAGACAAGTGTATAAATCGTAAGAATGAAGTCCCACTCACTTCTCACAATCTTCATCCGTCTGTCTTATGTTGTTGCCCAAGGCGAAGTTTAACCATTTCGATGAAATGCCACTTTTGGTTAAGGTTTTTGTTTACCTACGTGGTCTCTACTTCCACGCGCAGTAATGCCAGGCGGCTATTTGCAGCCCTAACGACTTTCGCATCGATCTTCGCAATCAGTTACGAACTGCAGTTGGGTGTTCAAGTGGCGGCGTCTAGCTTCCCGAGCCCCGGCAACAAGTCCTCGGAGCCCTCTCGTCTTCACAGAAACGCCAGAGCGCTTCCTTATCTCGCCTGGAAAACGGACACGCCAGGAACCTCCTTGCATAACTCACAACCCACAACCGAAGCAGCCGAGCTTTATTTTTCCGCCGGCTTCCCTCCACTTGGCCGGTTTCGCTCCGCTCAGCGCATTCATGTTTCTCGCTCTGAGCGCCCTCGCTCTTCAGCTCGCTCGAGAAGAGGCGGCCGGAAGTGCCTGGCGCCGAGGCCAGGAAGCGACAACCGACTGTAAATGAAATCATGGAGGCCCTACAAGAAAGCTATAGCTCCTTTTTTGTAGATGCACCGTCGCTTTGCTGCGCTATAAGTGCTCAGGAGCAAGCAAGTGCTGCGAAATTAAGATGTTGCAAAGTTTACCACCGAATCAGTATGTTTTGGCGATAGGTCGGCATACCGACTCGTAAGTCTACTCACCCAGACTCACTCAGACTCATATCAAGCCGTTAGAGTGAGTAAGTGAGTTCGGTACAGGAGAGTTCTGGTGAGACTGAGTTTGAGTGAATCCGGTTGAGAAGCATTTTAGTGAGTCTGAGTATGAGTGAGCCATCAGCGCAAAATTTATTTCTTGAGTGAGTCTGAGTGAGCTCCAGTTTTTCGCTGACCGACTCACTGAAAAGGCTCACTGAAATGCGGAAGCCGAGCAGATAGGACATCTGCTCGGCTTCCGCATTTCAGTGAGCCTTTTGTCAGCTCACATTTATGCTCAAGCAGGGCTAGGCAGAGATACTCAGAGAAGTATTCGGATATCACAGGTACATGCACTGGAAGCCTAAAATAGATACTGCGATACATTTGTCTTTAACCTAACGGGATATTTCCGAAATACCTTGTCAAAAAGGAGAAAAGAGTATTCCGGAATACAGATACGCGAATACAGGTACAAGAATACATCTTTGCTTTCGGTAATATTGATGCTCCGCAAAAACATTCATTAGGTGCAGGATATTATTGTGATTAATATTTAACCGCATTGAAACTTGCAAGTCAAGCGCATATCGCTCGAATCACCAACACCAGTCAATCAAGAAAAAGTATAATTTATTTTAGACACAAGGTTTGTAATTGCTGAGATGGTTGTTGCGTTTTAAACAGCACCTGAAGCAACAGCAGCTTCTCACATATATGGATGTCATTTGGACAACGTCGGTGCGGCCAGTAATACAGGACTCGTGAAATGACTTGCCCACCCGAAAAAAATAGGGGTGCAGCATCTGCCTCGAGAGACCGACTTTCGTTGGCAGAGCATGGCAATACTGCCTCCACTATTCTGCCATCACAGCGTCGGGCGCTTCACAACTTGGGCCATTCTGTGCTTGCGGGAAACCCTTCGACGCCAGCTGCGTGGCTTTGCTTAGCGTACCACAACTGTTTCCCTTTGCCCCTTAGAAACAGGTCAGCTCATTTCCGACAAAAAAGTAACGAAATATCCGTATCCTGTACATTATCGCGATATAATCGATACATCCTAAAGGTATTTCACTACTCAGATACAAGTACATTTTGCAAGTGCATCTCGATACAGAAATACAGATACTCAAAATTATCTCTAAAATACTATCGCGATATTCTTGTATCTCGATACTGCTTAACCTTGTACAAGTCTACTGATACATATTTTAACGGCCTGGCAGTTATACGCCTCAATGTTTATTAACCACAGGAGTGAGCTACGTGGGGGGGTGGGGGTGGGAGAGGTGTGCTTTGGCCTTTCCCCACAAATTCTTTCACGGGAAGTTTTCGATATGGATGTCTCGTGTAAACCGCGCATTCCAAAACAAACGTGTCTTTTCTGCAGTGCAGCCACTGATAACTCGTATGCAAAGGTACAATATCAAAAGGCGCCATGTAGAGCACCCAAGATATTGGTGTTAAATAGCATGGACATCAGGATCGAAAAGGAGAATTATGCGCCAACGCACTCGTGAGTCTACTCACCCAAACTCACTCAGACTCATATCGAGCCGTTAGTCTCAGTCTGAGTGAGCCTGTCTGAGTAATATTTTGCTGAGTTTGAGCCCGAGTGAGTCCGGTTCAGAAAATTTTGAGTGAGTTTGAGTCCGAGTCAGCCCGGCTGGGGCAAATTTTGCTTAGCCGGAGTGCGAGTGAACTCCTCATTCCTAGGTGGAACCACCTAGCTGAGCTAGCAGGGCCTCCGGTCCCGTCCAGCCTCGGCCACTAATGGGCCACGATAATGTTCTCACTCACTCACTCACTCACTCACTCACTTACCACACTCACTTAACACACTCACTAACTCACTCACTCACTCACTCACTCACTCACTCACTCGCTCACTCCTCCTTTTCTGGCGACCTGTGGTCTCGGAAGATCTTTTTTTTTCATAAGCATGTTGTGGCAATACAAGTTCTTACAGAGGCACATATGTTAGGGGAGTAAATGACATAAAGGAAATGTGCCTCGATACATCTAGACGAAGCAGTTTTATTCATGATGGTCCTCATGTTAGCAGATGGGCCGGAATTTACCATTTACCTTCTCCAGTGCCATGAAGAATACACGTATTATTAAAAGCCAACAACTCGCGCAATTGCCATGCAACCATTTGTGGCGGGTAATAACCACGGTATTCATAGCTCGGCACACTCACTCATGAGTGCACTCAACTCACACTCACTCACACTCATTTGAACGTGGTGAGTTGAGTATGAGTGAGTACTCATGCGTGTGAGTGGACGTGAGTGTGAACGTGAGTGAGAACTCATGAGTGTGAGTGGTCATGAGTGTGAACGTGAGTGAGTCCTCATGAGTGTGAGTGGACGTGAGGGTGTGAGTCCTCATGAGTGTGAGTGGACGTGAGTGTGAACGTGAGTGAGTGCGAAGGCTGAAAAAATTGTGGTGAGTGAGTTTGAGTGAGTACTCCTTTAAAGTGCCGACCTATGGAGCTCGGCACACTCACTCATGAGTGCACTCAACTCACACTCACTCACACTCATTTGAACGTGGTGAGTTGAGTATGAGTGAGTACTCATGAGTGTGAGTGGACGTGAGTGTGAACGTGAGTGAGTACTCATGAGTGTGAGTGGAGGTGAGTGTGAACGTGAGTGAGTACTCATGAGTGTGAGTGGACGTGAGTGTGAACGTGAGTGAGTGCGAAGGCTGCAAAAATTGTGGTGAGTGAGTTTGAGTGAGTACTCCCTTAAAGTGCCGACCTATGCACGGTAACGCTATTTCCCGGTATATTCTCCTCGTCGGTACTTTTATAGCAGCTCCCTTCGCTTACATTAGTTGTGAACAGGTCGACTGCTCTGATCCTCATCAGAAAAAGACATGTTACGATGGCGATCACTTCAATGTCGCACACATGCCGAAGTAGCCTTGCCATTTTTCCGAACAAAAGCAAGCTTAAAAGACGCTTCTTGGACAGCCAGAAACCGACCACACAGGCGTATTCTTAAGGGATTGCTGAGAAATGTATTTGCCCTACTGTGCAAAATAAATAGGCTGGTGCTGAATATATTTAATAGGTAGAATTACACAAAGAAACGCTTGGAACCGTGAAGTAGTGAAACGGAGTGGCGATTTAGCATTTCGGGGTTTTTGAGAAAGCCAGTCCCGGGTGTCCTGCGCGCTGCGACTACGAACCTGCCATGTTTATCATCTGCAGGACAGCTAATACCAACGGTATTGCCGAAGTTGTGCGAACAAATCGAAGTCCTTGATGGACGTATTACTGCGCCCACTGGCACGCACTTACTAATGTATACAAGAGTAGAATAACAAAATACGTTACGTCGATGGCGTAGAAAACAAAAACTATGCATTGCGCACTTTTCAAAAATGAATTAAAATGTATGCTAATAGCATAGTCGCCGTCTGTTTTATTCCACTAAACAAGTTTCGTTCAGCAACATTGCGCAGACATCTTATCCGTGCGGTTTCTGTGAGTATTTGGCACCGAGTGGGCACTCCTGTGTTCTCTGGGGCCAGAGAACCTTTTTCTTTTAAGTTTTAAGCCTCTGGGTGTCAGTACAACAAAGTTTGAACATGTATTATGCACATGTTGCAGCACCCATTCTTAGTTGATTCAGTATTATGTCTGATCATGCACAGTTCATGGTGCTCTCCAAACATCCATCTTGCCAATAGCCGCTACACGATGCAATAAACAGAATTGGCATCCAGTTCGATAACTTGGGATGTTCATAAAGATACCGTTCACGTGCCAACAGACGATGAAAGCACAGGCACCCCACTATTTGAAAACTTAAACTTTAGCGAAACCCTGCTAGTTTTCGCTACTTTTATTCACGCGTACTGCGACAATAGACCTTTTTTCAAGCAATTCCAGAACGCCCCGCGGGCGCGCGGAGCACTATGGGAAAAGTGTGTACGCGGAGCGAGCTGGCTGGCCGTCTGTGCCGACGCTCGCTGCTCATTGCGCCGTGGGAGCACGAAACAAAATGAATACGTCGCCGCTTATTGACTGTTATTAAATCCTAAATACTACACATGTCCGAAGCGCCTGCGTGTATCTCTACGCATGAAATGTGAAAGGAATAATTAGTCAGTCAGTGTAGGTATTTACGAGTGGATGTATGTCGGATGGAGCAGTTAAGCGGCATGCAAGTTATCGCCTGCCGATACATGTCAAAACGTACTATCGTGAGCTATGTGAGGTGGAACACCGAATTCAAAACTATTCAACAATTACTTGTTCACAAGCCGCTATAGGCATTTCATGCAATAGCGGTTGGGCTGTTAGCAGTATAGTGAATAGCGGTAGTGATTGGGCTGTTAGCACCAAACTGCAGAAAAGTGTTACAGTATTTCGGTATATGTATACAGATTATTATTTAATTTAAATTGGCATGTCACGCGCTGTACAAAGAAATGAACACATGCTAAACGGGTTTGAGGAAGAAGCGATGGGTCTAGAATTCACTCGTCCAGTGGCTTGCTCTCATAATTGGCTGTTTCTTGATACATGCGTTTTTAAGTTTCACCTCGAAGCATGTTTGCAGGTATGTTCCTCTAAACCGGTGTTTCATTTCGCGTCGGCGCATTCGAATATTGTTAAACGAGGAAATGTCATGTCAAGCTTATGTGCGTGGGCCAATTGATGAAAACTTGCGCGCATAAGCTGAGCAGTATAGTTTACAGCTGCAAATTGATCATTTCAAGGAGGCGGTGTATCCTGCGTATCAGCATCGGTTTGCCAAAAGCTCATTCGCATTGCAAAGAAAGATAAATAAGGACGTCCTCTACCCGTGAATACTGAAGAAACTAGGATTATTGCAGTTATTCCATGTATGCATAAGAAGTCGCACGGCCTGAAAAATGCATGGACGCGATATAGGGTGAGGGTTGTGTTCTCCGCAACAAGAAAACTTAGTCGCATTTTTTCTTTATTGCACAAAAAGTGGCAGGGGTCTGCAGTGGGCAAAGAAAATGCGGCTAGATGATTCCCAATTGTTTTTTCAAGTGTTGTATAGGAGTTGTTAACCGACTTACTGTTTCATGTGTTCACGCGTACATCGGCCAGGCGCGCGTACCGGTCAACGTATTAATACGCGCCTCAGGGAGCATCGAAATTAATTGAATGGAGCCGTTTTTTCATCTCGCCTTGCATTGTCGGGGACGCAAATCTAATACAGTCTTCGAAAGAACAGTAATTTTGTATCGTCATCCTAATCACACCACGCGAGCAATCTCGGCGACCTATCACATCATAAAGAACGCAGCACTTTGTCTAAGTCCAGCTTCTCTATCGTTACGAGAAAGAAATTCAACTTTATTAACCGACTGTGAACACGCTTCTTGATTGTTTCACTTTTTTTTGTGTGTCTCTGTGGGATGCGCGATGCACCTCCATTTTTGTATACGTTTTTCCACGCGTGCAATAAACTCGATCTCAGTCGTGAGTGAGCGCTTGTGGTGTGTCTATTGCTTGTCTATAGTGAATGACTCTTATTTTACTACATGCCGACTGTACTTTCAAGCGTATACTCTTTAAATATCAGAGCATCACATGGTACTCGACGACAGCTCGATAAACGTTGGTTCCAAACGCATCCGCGAATTATAGACCGCTCCTGCACATCATAGGCAACCGAGTTATGTCTTTTTTTTTATTTCGTTTATGCCGTAAGGCGTACTGGTGCCAAAAAAATGATAATAATAATAATAATAAAAGGTGACGCTTCTGAGCCGCTCGGCTGGTGCAACAGTGTGACAGATGGAAATCGCAGGGAAGCCGTCGCAGCTAAACACTGAGGTTCGTGGATGAATTATGCTGCAGTAAGTTACACCTAGTCAAATTCACTTCATCTGAAAAGCGCACTGGCACGGCGCAAGCAGACAGCTAAAGCGTGAGGCCCGCGCGCTCATCGCGGCGGCTGCTGCGGCGCGCGGCGTACACACTTTTCCCATGAGCGCTTGCGCGCCCGTTGGGGGGCGCTCGTGTGCTTGAAAAAGGTCTATTAGGCGGCATCTATGTCACTGCGCAAGCGCGGCCTAGAGACGGACCGCAAGAAAATAACCTTCCCACGTGGTGTCGCGTTGTCATCTGAAGAATAATACGTCCTGTACATCACCTTTTTTTTTTCGGTTCGCGGCAGTAAGCATGAGTGCCGCGAGCGCTGGCGTCCTTTCTCTCCCCTCGGCCACTTTCGGCACGAAGCCACAATACAGAGTCTGCCAGGAGACCGGAAGCCATGCGTGGCGCATCCGCTTACAGATGCCTGCTCAGTGACCTAGCGAGTGATGTTCGCCGGCGCAACCCAGACCGCGAGCATTGGACCGGAAGCGCAGGCAGTCGAGTCAACAGCTTCTCGGTCGTCGCTTACGCAATCTTATACAGTTCAGGCGAATCCCGCATATTAAACGACCTGTCTCACGTTCCGTCCTGTCTGTCACAAGGCGTCACGCTTACTGCTTTAAATATGTGGCCAATAGATCAATGCAATGCTCAAAATTAGTCTCCAAAGATTCCAATCGTTAATCTAGTTTTCATGTCCCCACTCCCCCCCCACAGCACTTCACTAAGTTTCAACGACGAAGTGTGTTTCTTGCACAGCGCTTTGTTTACCGGGTGACAGTTTTTGCTGATTTTTCATGTACCTCGCCTAGCCATTGGTATTTTATTTGGCCACGCTGGAAGTAGACTCGCCTGCGCACCCTCCAGGCATGCCGCTGCCGCCGGCAGCCACCTCGAGGAAACGGAACAGTGAGTTCAGCGACGCCGACAGTGAGTCCACCGAACTGTATTCGGCAGGTAGTGACGATTCCGACGATGACTTCAACCCTGTTTACAGCCGTAAACCAAAACGAAGATCTCTGGGTGCTTCACCACCTTCAACCGCATCTACTCTGGAGATGAAGGTGATTTCGACGAAATACACCGTCATATTTGTGCCAGTCACGCCAACGGACAATCTGAGGAACGTGAATCGGCAGACCATTTCCAGAAAGCTCGAGTCTTTGGCGCCAAACGAAATAAAGGATGTACGCGTCAACCCCCGCAAGAATGTCTTGGCTGTCGACGTAATACACCAGCCATCTCTGCTAAATCTGACCTGCATCACAGACCTCGATGGTATGAAGGTAAAAGCTCATATTCTCCTGAACAAGGACATGGTGGTTGGTGTAATTTACGATGTTGAAATCACGATTCCTTCTGCCGACCTTCCGATGCTGATCAAGGCAGCGAGTGACCACACCAACAACGTCCAAGTATCACGCTTGGTTAAGTCGCGTTGTGTGAAGATTATGTTCAGAGGCGACACTTTGCCATCTCACGTGAAGGTAGGGCACTTTCGACACCTGGTTCGTCCGCTTGCACCAAAACCGCTACAGTGCCACAAGTGTCAGAAAATGGGTCATGTGAGCGGAGTTTCCAGGAACGTGGTGGATTTCCCCCAATGTTCAGAGCCCCACAATGCAGAATTCTGCCGAGCAACTACCATGAAATGTCCCAATTGCCACGGATCGCATGAAGCTTCATCAAGAGACTGTCCGTCAATGAAGAAAGAATGCAGCGTAATAAAACAGATGGTAAGGGTTCGCTCAACAAAGAAAGAAACCACTGATATTGTCAGAAAGCGACAACGATGTTCCCGTCAACGACGGAGGTCTAGGAATACTGCTGCCCAATCTAGACCATCACCGCGACGTCACAATTCCGCGGACCACCGGACTTGTCTATCCCGACAGCTACCACCACTGCCGCCGCCACCACCACCAGCAGCCAACGCGTTACATTAGGCGAGCCAAAAAGACGCAGAGGGGATAAAAGCGGAAGCGGATGTCGCGTGGCCGCCCTTACCACCACTGCGCGTTCATAGTGAGACGACGTAAGATTCAGCTAATGATCTCCGCGACGACGACCTACGTGTCATCGCTGTGTTGAGCTCATTGATAAGCACAATGCGCACACTCCTCACAGGATTGACAACACCATCATCTCGAAGCGCACTGCAAGTTCTGGATACCTTCTGGATCCTTGCAAGCCTTCTTTACCATCATGGATTGCAGTCTACTTCATCTAAGACAGTCGGAGTCAACCCGCACTCTGTGACAGTTCGCCGTACTCTGTGATAGTTTTATGACCTTCTGGGCATGCGCGGTGCACGCTGCTATGCGTGCAAGCGTATTAGTTCGCCTCTCTCTCCTTCTTCTTTTCTTTATTCTTTCCCTTCCCCTTTCCCCCGCGTAGGGTAGCAAACCGGGTGCAACATGGTTAACCGCCCAGCCTTTCCTTTGCTTTTATTTCTCTCTTCAAGTCCCCCCCCCCCCCCCCCCCCATAGCACTTCACTTAGGCCCGTATTCATAAACCTCCCTTATCTTAACACTATAAGGTGCCCTTTGCTAAGGAAGAGAAAGGTTTAAGGATGAGAAAAGGCCACAGTGTGTTTCATAAACTCGCCTTATTCGGTTTTAAGGCAGCCTTACGTAAGGTGGCCTTATCGTGATAAGGAACGAGCATGGGAGCGAGGCTATGAACTTTTTTTGGCTCATTGTTGGTTTATTAGCAAGAAAAATGGTTGCATGCTCCTCGTTAACAATAAAATAAATGCGGGAACGCATACCCGTGCAAGTTACGGAAAGAACGCACCTCGTCTGCTTCTTATTTTTTTTTATGTTTTTTTTTATTATTTTTTTTATTTTTCTTTTGCGAAAGCTTTACCGTTGTCATAGCAACCGGTGGCTCGCGGAGACGCGCTGCTGACGCAGCACGCGGAGACAGGCGAGGCGGTCCACGAGAGACGCGTGCAGCTGCGATTGGTTTTTTTCTCCGTCTGTCTGGGTGTGTTTGTGCGTGCGTGAGAGTGTGTGGATCTTTGTGTGTGTAGTACATGTGCTTTGTTATTGAGTGCTTGCGTTATCCATGCCAGTTGGTCGCCAGCAACGGCCGCGCGATTTCAAAAAAAAAATATATATATATCTCCCTGCCTTCATTGAAAGACGTTAGCTTTCATGCCGTATCCGAAGCAATTTTTTTTACACGTCTAATAATGCGGGGAAATGTGGCCTAGCGTATGTACACCAACTCATCATTCACAATTTCGAAAGTGGCAGCGCCGTAGAAACGGAGTGCCAACGCAGCTGGAGGAATGGTGGCACGGAAAAACCACCGTAAAGGGGGGCTCGTTTTTCGCGGCAACTCGGGGACATGCTGGAAAAGTGCTCGCTTCGAAAAGCAGAATCTGCTCAGCAACACACCGTGACTGAACTCTTCCACGGAATTTTGTGGTTCCTGAGCACTCGCAGCTTTAATTACACATATGGACGCCGGTCGCGTACGTCATCTTTTCTTAAAAGTGCGACGAAACCGATCAACTTTGCAAGGCTGCTCGCATGCATGATCAGCCATAGTGCGCTGCGTAAGTGGCGCCTTAAAGTACCTCCCGCGCTACCTTATGAAACGCCACCTTATCGTGGCGATAAGGTTCAAGAAAGGTTGGCTTGAAGCGTAACGTTGGTTCATGAAACCCTCTAAGGTGCCGAAAAGGTAAGGAGGGCAAAAGATAAGAATAAGGTCGGTTTATGAATACGGGCCTTAGTGACCACTACAAGTCCCTGCTTGAGAACTAGGCGTCCTTCTGAAATGAAGTATGCGCCGAAAATGCACGCACTCATTCAATTATAGCAGCCCTATTAAGACGACTCCTCGTATTTCTCATGCGAACATGACTTTGGACGTCAAGAACCGCGTGAGCGAAATGTAGCAGAAAGTCGAAGTGCTCGCGAGCTCCGTGTTCACATAATGTGCGCGGCGTTCGCGCGACCAAAAAAATAAACAAAGAAGCGGCGTTCGTGTGGCATAAAGGGCCACGGTGATGTAGCCTCGCCAGGTGGCTTTCGCCTTTGAGTCGCCTTAGGCGAATCCGTAAGGGAGTCTGCGAATCTTTTCAAACCATTAATGTCCCACAGATGTACGAAACAATCTTGCTAACGACGTAAAAAGGTAAAGGCAATACATTCACCAATTTCTCATATCATTTGGGACACACAACACTTTCATTCTGGAATAATGTACCAAAATTGGCGCCAGTGTATGTCGCAAACAACTTCAGCAGCTACCTTCAACCTTTTCAGCCTTGCAGTAACTGTCAATTGGGTACCTTGGTTCTGGTTCTCTCCAAAATTAACCGGGAAACGTTTACGCAAAAGTATCGTCGTAGATACAGTAAAGTCACTGTGACGGAGAAGTACGCAGCACTTCAAATAAATAAGCATTGAACTCTTTATTAAAAAAAGTCACAGTTTCACCGCAAGGGTGAAGCAATGAATGCGATAGCAAAAAATTGTAATGTTATACGAAGTGAGGCTGGCAGCTAACTCTTTTTGGATCCGATCTCACGCAACTCTAGAAAACGCTTGTTTAAGAGAATTCTCTTCGCGTTGAGAGCGCAGCACGTAGAAGGGCACCGGCCCCCCGCTGTCGGCCGCAGAGAAGGGGAGATAACGCGCGCGCCCGCGCTCGTAAAATCGAAGGTCGCTCGAGGGACCCCCCCCCCCCCCTCGCGTCTTTTCACGCTCACGATCGACGGGCGGGGCCGGTTATATATATACATATACATATACGGCAAATGACGCCGACGGCGAAAACCAGCCGCGAGTGTCCATATAATTGCCATCGCAATAATAAATAAGCATTGAACGATAGCTGCGAGCATGCTCGTCCGCCCTCGAGAATCTGGTGGAGGCGCTCCTGCGTTCACGTACCGGACGCTCTCGTCAAGCAGTGAATCCAGCTTATGTAGAGAAGAAAGAGCTAATGCCAATCCCGACCACTGGGCTACAAGCAATGCTCCGGGAACACGAAATCCGGCCCGAAAGGACAGACAAGACAACAACTAAGATGATAACCGCAATTACCGGCATATTTGATGCCTTCAGGTATTATGCGAGGGCTTATTGGTCAGCTGTTCGGTCGTTAAAAGTTCACCTGCTACGTGATGCATTCTGGAAAAAAAACAATTAAGAATGTTGCGCACTGACCGTCACGGCTATACGAGCGGCGCTGACTAACACTGCCATATTCACATGCACATAAATACGCGATCAAGTGGACGATGAGACAACCACCGCCGTAGCTCAGTTGGTAAGGGCATCGGGCGCGCAACGCCAAGGTCGCAAATCAGGTCCCTGCCGTGGGCAAGTTGTCTTTTTCGTCCACTTTATTTTCTTGCATCTGTATCACAATTACCACAATTCACTTGGAACAGTACAATTAACGTCCACTATACATTTCTTGGCTTCACCATCGGCTGGTTTTCATTAAGGTTGTGTCAATACAAAACTGTTCACTCGCAGTAGGTTAAAGGGCAAGACATGCATTGTACAGGGAATACTCCTCATCTGTCATCCGCAGAAAATATCCACTACAATCTAACTTATTATAAAACGTAAGACCATACATCCACCGCATAGCTAGAAAGCCAACACGAGCTGCTTAAAGATATGAAACTCCGCAAGCTACCTATCAAACTATTACAAATATTATAAATAGTCGTCATTGATTGATTCTGTCTTAAAAGATATCATAACTCTAACATCTACATGCACATAGAGGTTTGAAGAACATGAACTATTCATTGCAGGCCCGTAGTCAGGAATTTTTTTTTCTGGAGGGGGGGGGGGGCACTTGTTGAAGTCCTTGAAAAACCCCCTATTTTCATTATTTATTCTGGGTAAAACACCCCCTCCATCCAAATTTCGGGGGGGGGGGGGGGGGGGGAGGTTTCCCGGGCCCCTTGGGCCCCCCCCCCTCTGGCTACGGGCCTGATTCATTGGATAGTATCCTCCTGCAACGGGGAAAATAATTACACATTGACTGAATTAACTCACCAATCAAAGGAACAAAATGTTTGTAAGACGAAAAAAAAAAAACTGCCACCTTCGCACTCGTGGATTCAATACTGAAGGAAGAGCGCAGCTGGGTTGCCTTCCTCGTTGCTCTCTATTAACGCGATAGCGTTAAAGAGCTCGTTTCGCGGCAACTTGAAACCCCCCTTCCCCCGAAAGTTTTCAATTTTGCTTGCGTATGTATACACGCACACATACAAACGCACGCACGAACATATACATAAACTATAATTGAACCCTCCCCCCCCCCCCCCCTAGAAAAAAATTCGTGCTACGCCCCTGATGCGACTGTTCAACATATGTTTGTCTGTACAACCATTTGTACATATATTTAGCGTCATTTCGTAACATTTCGCTCAATAAAAATATTCCAACAGTCACCTTCCCTCCGCATGCTTCGCATAACATCGATTCCCATGGTCCGTGGGATCTACAGAATTTTGCTGTCCTCCTTTCTTCTCTCTCTTATTCTTGTGTATCTTTTTGTATGTTTCTCTATATATTTATCTATTTCTTCCTCTTTCTCGCTCTTTCTATCTTTACTTCTCTTTTTCCCGTTCTTTCTTTCTCTCTCTCTCTATGCTTCTTTCTCTCTCTTTCTTTGCTTCTCTGCATTTATCTCTTTCTTTCTCCGGCTGTCTTGCTCTCTGTATCTTCTATCTCTTTTTCGTGTCTTTTTTCTTTCTCTATCTTTCGCTTTCTTTCTCTGTCCTTCTATCGTTCTTTGTATCTCGTTCTTTGTATCTCTTTCTATTTCTATACCGATCTCAGTTTTTTCTAATGAATATTTCCGTGTATGTTTCCGTCCCTTTATTTATCTCTATTTTTCGCTTCCTCTTTCTTTCTATCACTTTCTCTCTCTCTTTCGATATCTGTCTATGATTTTCTATCTTTTTATCTTTTCATGTCTTTACTTCCTTTATTTCTATGTATTTTTCTGTTCCTGCTTCATTCTATCGCTTTCCTTTCTGTTCTCTATCTCCCTTTTCTTTCTATTCTCTATCTTTCTCTGTCTCTCTTTCTTTCTTTCTATCTCTTTTTAACGTGTTCGCTTTCGTTAAACACTCGCACCTGCTGTACATGGTAGTGGGCCTTGCCCAACGCATGTGGCGCATAACCACCTGATTAATGAGAACTAACAGACAATGATGCCAAGGTAAGTATGGGGGATGTTATTAGAAGTATTTGTAATTGAGGAGTTTTGCACGACGGAGCTAGCTTAAACAGCCTCTCTGTAAAGAGGATGAAGAGAGCGTGCGACAGTTCATGATAATGATAGTTTTTTTTACGCACAGCACAAGTTACCGACAGCCTACGCAGCTTCCGCAGTTAAAAACGAATATTCAAATATATGAAAATGCAGAAAACAAAGACTCGCATCAGGGACCACTCCCTTCGATGCAGTTAGTTGATCTTCAGTTTCTTTCCCTCCCAACAGTTTTCCCTTTTTCTTTGTAATCTTAACTCTTCGTTCGCTTAACTTTCAGACATATTTCAAACTGGAGGCCCCTTATTCTTTTTCCGTTTCTTTTTCCAACTTTCTCCAATTTGCCGAAATCCATTGAGCCACCTCATCTACTGCCTTTGACCTCACTCAGAATCCACCCTGCAATACAATAAGGGAAATGGAGGTACGCTTAACGCACCCACACGTCTTGCGATGTCGCGTTATGGATGGAAAAGAAAACGCGTACCAGTAGCGGAGTAGTAACCACCAAAAAGGTACAGAAACTAAAATATAACTTTTTTTTCTTGGTCCTAAACACGCGTGGCGTGAGCAGTGTGCGCAGGTCTTTTTAGGTGAGCCACACTCGTGATTTCTGGGAAGCCGCACGACAGACGGGCGCAGTGGACGTGGCCCGAAATTTTTTTCGCCGAATTGCGCAGGGCAAATGGTAAATTAGAACGACACGTGATGGAAATAGATGTCATCTATAGCGACGCTGGATTTGTTCTCTCCTGCGTGAGCCCCGTTCCCCCCTAAAAAAATAAAAAATTAAGCCAGTTCCACGCCTGGGAAATCTGAGTGAGCAGCGGAGTTGGCAAGCACGCGCCGCCACCTGGCGAACGCAGATTGTGTAATTGTTTACTCATCTTTCTTGAACGTTTTCTGTATTTATTTGCGTATTGTTCTCCTCATTCTTTCTTGTTTCACTTCTGTTTCTTTATCTCTATATAGTCCTCTCTCCTTCTTTCCCTCCTCCAAACCCACTTCTCTTTGCCACCTCTTGCTATGCTATACTGTATTTTGTTATGCTAAGGTTTACTCACCTCCTTTTCCTTTTCCATTCCCTCCTCCTCACACTAACGTCAGTCCTCTTCACTTCCCTATCCCACCTCCTTGCTATACTATATCATGCATGACTGTGATATCCTAGAAGCTGCTTGGCACATGCCCACTGTATGTGGGCATGTGCCAAACTCGGCGGGCATACCCGCCGAGTTTTCTGTCTACGAGACCGGTCATACTCCAAGCGTAAACAGCACTGCAGTTAAAACGCCAGATGGAAAAGACGCTGCAACTAACTGTTGTAGGCATGAGCGAATGGCTGCCGCCGCGTACGCAGTCCACTGGCGCGTGCAGGTGGAAATGAGGCCGCCGAGTGGTCGATCAAGTGGCGACGATTAACCCCCTTCCTATACGACAGCAGGGCGTGTCTCGGTGCGCCGAAGAAACGGTCCTCCTACGCGACTGGGCTCCCGCCAGGACGACACTCGATAACGCACATCGAATCAATCCTCGGGGTCATGCATCAAGACATGAACAGAGAACAAAAAAAAGAGAAAAGCTTTCGTTGACAACCGCCAAAATATCCCGTCTACACTTAGGCCCGGGGTGCAGATGTTTGCACCAATAATGCAAATCAGGTGCTGCATGCCTGGTTTCAATGATCGTACGAATCCCACGCGAGACGCTTCCGCGTCTTAAGACCATCACAAAAGGGCACCAAGGTTTGCGACTGCACTCGACTCTGTATCTGCGCTTTCACATGATACAGAAAATCGTGCTAATGATACTATTTAATCATACTACAGCGCTTCTTACACAATTTAGTACAGTTCAGCCGTAAACGTTTAACACACGGGCGAAATTGATAGGCCCGAAATTGAATATACATCGTAACGATAGCCTGACTTAAGCGCACGTTAATGAGCAACATGAGGATGAAATATAACGGGTTAGCTAGACAATAACCATATAATTATATAACCAGGGATAAAAAGGAAAGGCGTAGAAAGATCAACGAAAATCATTGCTCGTTGCATCTATTTCATTACTGTGTATTGTTTTGCGCTGCTACTGTGGTAGTTGTGAAACTGCGATAAGATATGGCGCACAGAACATCATCGGTAATCCGAAAATCTTTAGGATGTGGCTCTAAATAAATATACTTCATCGCAAGAACCTTGGCACCACAAAAAATTTCCTGGAAAACTTCATGACTTTTGTTACAAAGAGATTCAGAATATCGGTTTACAAGTTTCATTAAAATCAACTATGAATATTTCATTATAGATACTTCTATGAATAAATGACTATATTATTTATTACGCGTCCCAATGTTATGTGCAACTTGTTGATAAAATCTCGGTACTACGGTTCGCATATTTTTCCTTCCCTTATCAATTGGCTGTAATATAAGTACTGCCTAACAGTCACATTTTCTCGAACTATCTCTGGCAAACATCGAAGTCAGGCAATTCTTGGCAGGTTTTATTGTTGGTGCTTACCCCAATCCGAGACTTCAAAGATAATGCATCCAATGAACAGCCGTATTACAAATTTTAGGCACCGCAGGGGTAGCTTGAAACATTAATTACGCTGCTGCGTTGACGACCACCATCATCGCACCATTTTAATTAGTGTGACTATCACCTAACCCCCCTTTCGTCAGCCCTCTTTGCCAGCCAGAGCTGGGAAAGAGGGCTGACGTGCACAAGCCCAGAGCATGTACGTCACACGTCACGATAGCGCACAAGCCCATAGCGTCCTGTATGGCTTGCTGAAATACATTCTACTACTAAGGGACGGTCCCAAAGGAAGCGGCGGCCACCTTGAGTTACAGAAACAGATTAAGAAAGCTAGGAGACGGTCTTCACAGGAAGTGATTGCGGAACTGGAAATGCCTTATGACCGTCTTAGACTGTTCACTAAGTAGCGCCCACTTATTATCCTCGCACGAACCTGATGAAAGATCCACTCACCCTGTCCAGACTCTCCGGGAGTGGGTCAAGCGCCTCCTTCGGACGAGGGCAGCGCAGTGGTGACGGGCGTCGTCGCAGCGGTCGTCGCAAGCTCTTCGTCCGTCTCTGTGGTCACGTGGTCGGTAGAGGCCGTTGGAGCCACGGTGAAGCCGCGAGGACCACCCAGCGCCAGGTCGTCGTGGGCCGACGTGTCCACGTGCACGTCCTCAGAAACATCCTGCGATGGGGATTAACTCGCATTAACACCGCGCCAGTAAGGTATAGGCGTTCGCGTATATAATGAGTGGGTCATTTCCTTTTCGTAAATAAGAAAGTGCTCAAGTAGGAAGATCATATCGTTGGGCATATTCTCGATGCATGGTAACTTATTTAGATCAAGAAAAAGAACAAAAGAACTGAAAGAAACATCGCCGACACAGCGCTGCAAACGCTGGAAGGGGTCCGCAGCGTCCCCGAGGCTTCTTTCAGTTCTTTGTACTTTTTTACGCGCTAAAATATTTACTACTCAAAAGAGTATATGAAGTTAAGCGTGGCACTGAAATGACGAGGACGGGACAGGGAGAACACACACAAGCGCTAACTTTCAACAATGATTTATTGGAAGCTGAATATATACATGAAAATGGCGGACACTCAGGCATGCGCAAATGTGGTGGTATCAAGAAATGACAATTATTTTCTGGATAATGATAATGATGGTGCGCTGACACATTCCTGGCCTAGTTTATTTATATTTAGTAGCCGATTCTGCGATCAACCGCGTAGTTTCATCTTTGTGGAATCGGCTACAATACATAAACTAGGCCAGGAATGTGTCAGCGCCCCATCATTATCATTATTAACATTATCATTAACACCCTTCACCGCAGCCAAGAATATATCGTCAGCGTACTACCAACGCAGTAGCTTCCTGTCACTGTAGATGCAAGACTTCCAAACACCTACAAGACGACATTACAGTTAAACGCACTGGAAGTGATTGTGTGCATCAAATAAAATTCCGTTCTACCGGTACCGTTTCAAATGTTATTTACATACTCGAAAGTTCATCAAACAGGACAACCAAGTAATATTAATATAATCAGGCACCACGCAGTCACGGCGAGGGAACATAAGAAAGTAGCGGCACAAAACTTCAACATGTCAGGTAGCAAGTTCGATTAACACTAACTTATTATTCCACAAACTTCTGCTTTCCAAAAGACAGATAATATGAAGAGTTGTACCCCGTTCTTTAGTGCAATGCACTGCAGCCGACAGTTATAAACATTTTAAGAGAAAGTGCTTATTCGCCCTATAACAGTCACGCTGAAGTACTTTCTTGGTCCTGCTGTTTTCAAGAGAGTTTCTTCCCTGTACTCATCCACCCGCCTCCTGTAACACGCTACGATGTCGGATAACTTTGTGATCTAAAGAAATGCTAAACAGTGATCATAAGAAGTAAAGTGAACAAGAAATGAATTGGGACTTCAGAAAATAAAAAAAAAGCCAAATACATATTACGCAGTATACCAGCTTACACTTTTGAGGGATTTTACCGTGTCTATAACACTCTTAAACCTTAGGAAAAAAGTGTTTTCACGAATCAAAACACCCATATCATAGGGTGTTGCCGATGCCCTAAACACCCCTACCACTGAAAATTTGTGAAAAGAAATGGCTGCGGTTAGCTCGGCTAGGCCAGGTTATGCAAGCGAAGGCTTGTTTACTTGGTTATGCTTGCTTACCCTCGTAGCCGAAGCACAGTTCGCCAGCCGAACGATATGGCTAGTCGAAAGTTCCGTACTGCGTCCACTCACTACCGTCGTTTCGTCAGTTTTCCGAAGCCATCGCCACAGTCGACGCGAGAAACGCCACGTCCCTAAACCACCAACAGACTTCTTAAACACTTCGTAGCGCAGGAAAAACAGACACAAAGAAACGACACCAGACAACATACGAGCGCTAACTACCAACAAAGGTTTATTGACCATCACATGCGTATCACATGTGCGACGGTGTTGAGCACGGTATATATACGCATGTGATGGTCAATAAACCTTTGTTGGTAGTTAGCGCTCGTATGTTGTCTGGTGTCGTTTCTTTGTCTCTGTTTTTCCTGCGCTACGAAGTGTTTAAGATGATCAACCAACAGGCCCAACTCGCCACACCACCAACAGACGCTCGCGGTCGCGCACTCCTCTGCTAGAAGCGCGCGCCCCTTCCCTTTTCACCTTGGACGCTGAGGAAGGGCATTCTGAGAGGTGGACAGACGAGCCGACGAACGCGTTCGCTGCAGGCTCGTGCACAACTGCAACGCCACAACGAAAATTCGCCCGTGGCTTGTCGCGAGGGGTATCCGTTCTTCGCTTCAAGGCCACGCGCAGATACACAGCGAAACCCGCTCGACTAGGCCAGTAAAGCTTTCACCTTAAAGTAGTCTTTCAGTCGGGGAACATGCAATTACAGATTAAATCAGCATAGAAGGCGCACGTACGTGCCGATGCATAGACACAACATTGCATATTGTCAAATAGCCCATGCACGGAGCCCTCGCGCTACACAGTCTTACACCGACCATCTGGTATATATATATAGCCGTAGTACCTAAAGCCATTCGTTTAGTGCCGGTAGGGATATTCTTTTTCCGTGTGGAGAGAGAGAGAGAGATATGAAGAGGAAGGCCGGGAGGTTAACCAGATAGTAGCAATCCGGTTTGCCACCCTGTAAATGAACATTAAACATTAACAGAACAGGCGTGAATTTATGGTGGGCTTGTAGATAGGCCCAAAAAGGGACAGATCTTTTAATCTAAACTTGCCGAATACCCAGCTTTTTAATCAGCGAGTCCAAGTTATCATCTGGCACGTCGTATGGGCCGTAGTTGTTATAAAAGGGTGTTTTAGTTAAGGCATTACAATAGGAAGGTTTACAGTGCATGATTTTGATAAAATCAACACAAAACAAGAAGAAATGTAAAATACGACGCGGCAGCCAATATTTCAAAAAGACGAAGAAATGATACGTTGTTTTTTTATTTCCGTCAAAATTCAATAATTGAGTCATCCGCCGTTTTTTTCTACCTGCATTTTTTTCGCTGCATTGAACCTTTCTGGCTTCATTTTATTGCGCTCATCCCCTTTCTTTTACTTCTCGAGCGCAAATTTTGAGCATCCGTTCATACCTTTCGCCTTTTTTATTGAAATAAAAAATAAACGAAGGGGTTGTTTTCACCACTACTTGGCGACGGCTACCCCTTTCCACTTGGTCGTTACGAAATAAGAAATTAAGAAACAAAAATATTGTATATACATATATACAGTCATACATTGGTGAGTCCAAAAGTTCCCGTTTTGGGCAGAGCAAACACATATTCGCGATGCACACTTTCAATCTAGTCCGCTCAATATTCATCACAAATCTTGGTGTCTTCAAAAAAACGTTGGAGCACTTTCATCGCTTTGCGGTTTAGTCGAGATGCCCTTAGGCCTAGTATTTTCTCCAACGAAAACGTTCGCTCCGAGTCGTTGGGTTATAAACAAGCGAGCGATTCGTATGGGGGGTGGGGAGAAGTGTTGAAAGAAAGAAAACGCGCAGCGCAGCGGCAGATTAACGGCCGCGATAGCGGAGGAAGGAACAGCGGAAGCATGACAAGGAAAGTGGAAGAGGAGGTGGGTGACAACCGAGCGATGACGTCGCCAGAGTAGCGCGCCGTCGTCCATTTGGCCGATGACTTGACCGATAAGATGTTGAGTGAGCTGCGTTTACCGATGTCATAAGTGAAAGCCAACCAGTGCGTGAGTCAGCGAAAACTGGTAGAAAACGCACCCTCGCATTAATTCAGTATGTGGCGCAAAACATTGTCGGCACCTGCCATGTTGCTCACACCGTTTTCTTAATCACGCTGCAAAATAGTCTACGGCGTTTCTCTCTGAAGAATGCGCGACACACGCGGTGGAAATGTTGGGTCTGCCATGGCTACTAAACGAACAAGAACCTGTAAGGAGCAGCAGTAGGAGCACTCGAAAATACCCTTAAGTAAAGGTCAATCTTCAAATGGCAGTTACGAGTCAGTAAATTCTCATTTGGCCATTAAGGAGAGGCATATGGCACCGTATAGCCATTTTAAGGTGGGGTGAGACTTCCATTCGTCAGACAATTCAATTTTAGGATTTTTCCAATCACCTGATAGAGAATTTCTTTAACTTTCAGAAAATATATCACACTTGGGCACTTACGGTTTTAAAAATATTTTTGTACCTTTGCATCGGCACGTTGACGGGAAATGCGTGTGTACCCCTGCGTAACTTCTGCGTTTTTCTCAAAACAACCTTTCTGAAGTTTGTGTACATTTTTCTCGGGATATATCGGGCATAGGCAAACAAAAATTTTCGCACATGTTGACTAGTGACATTTACATAACTGGAACTACAATCACCAGCCTGGGTGCATTTGTATTTTTCTAATATTAAAAAAGACATTTATAAGTGGCAATTTTTATACATTGACAAACGTAAAAAAAAAACAAAACAAATCTAGCTTTCGTTTTACGCTCACAATTTGAGTTCCACTTCTGCAAAACTTTAGTAGCGACCTTAGCGCAACATTGCAATGCTCCGCAAAGCAGACCGTAACAAAAAGTAGATACGCAGAAAAACTAACGAACAAAATAAAAAACACTAATACAATTTTAGACTAATTTTGAGCTACAGTGCAACCTGCATCTACCTTTCAATATCTTCCAAATTTTATAGCCACAGCTTTCATTACCACTGCTGTACAGCCAAATTTCGAAACGCTGTTTCGAAGTCTCCACCCCACCTTGAAACAGCTAAAGCAAACTTCAAACTACCGTCACAGGCACTGCAATACACGTAAAATGTTGTAATGTTCGTAACGTCGATATACGAATCGGTACCTTGTAATATATAAGGAATCGCATGCAAGTGATTCGCGGAAGGTCCATGGCAGGCCAGCAGGCGAACACAATCGTCGCTGTGCGAAAGACCATACATGTTATTATAGGCATTCGCTCTAAAGGAATCATAAAGTTAAAAAAGAAGAATTAATTGGTTTAGCCATTAAACAGATAGCTTCAGTACACTACTGACATTAATTTTGTATTATAGACATAGAAGAGAAAGTTAACATCAAAGTACGGCTTCTTCAACTTCGCGCCATTTTATAGTTAGACCTCGCGGATTTCGCTGTATCCTATTTCAGCCTAGGTTGACGGCATGAAATTTCTCGCAGCTTGCAAAGTTAAATCTTTCACTCTGTTGGAATAGAATGCCATCCATTTTCACAGATAAGGAATTATGAAGGTCTCAAAACAACATTCTACGCATCAGACAGCTGGTGTGGAAATTGAAGGAGAACTAGTCAGCCCAGTTTCTTTTTTTTTTTTTCTTGTGCCTTTTCTGGTGCACAACCTCGCAACAGGAGTGGTGCAGTGCCTTTCGTTTTGCGGAAGGCCAGTTTTCAGACACAAGCCTAATCTATTTAGTGCGCTAATAAGGACTGTTGGTGCTCTGTACGCATTAACATTTCTCAAAGAATTGCTACAATTTAAAGCGCAGCTCTTGGGCGCCCGTTCTAGCGTTGAGCGGCGTCGCCGTCACCGATGCCGTCGCCGTCGGTGGCGTGACCGATATACATGAAAAAAAAATATTTTTAAAAAAAATGCCCACGATCGACTGAGATTGAAACCCTCTGCGTGACAGTCTAGTATGCTACGACAGATCCACGCGGGGGGCTCAAAACTCATTTGCAGAAAAACCCTATGCAAAGGTTATGTCCGGCAAGGAATCGCGTTAACGTATGTAATATAGCGTGGCAGAAGAGTAAAATAATAGCCAGTAATCGCACAATGCACAATGCTACAATGCACAATAACCAGTAATCGCACAATGCGCAACGAGTGGGCGACTTAATGCTTCCCACCCACTGCAAAGGGATCAGCCATAATTCTTCATCGTCATCAGCCACGTGCAGCGTCAACAAAGTGCACGTAATGCCTTACAGATGTGTAGTGGGTGCTGTCCTACTTCACAAAAATTATAATTTATGGCGTAGTCGATATCTTGCGGAAAGCCAAAACTTCAAACACAGTTGGCCTTGCCCCAACACCACGCTGCGCTCAGAATTCGCATTAGGCAGTATAGTAATCGTCGGTGATATTTCTTTTTTTTTTTTGTTCCTTTTTGTTGTCCAGTACCTATTCTGTATATGCTTCGTGAGTGCTGAACTGTAGCAAATGTACGCGCTAGCTGCTTTAATAAGTTGAAATAATATCGAAGTCTATTTTTTGAAAATGTGGTGCTGTTTAAAGTCAGTTTTAACTATCCCATTCCGCACCGCGATTTGTTTCGTGGAGACATCCTTCTGCTTCAGGAAACTTATAGACCGACAATGCACGAAGAGGTTTTATCCGTAATGTTCTCTGATAAGGCATAACAGAGCCGCTCTGAGTGATAGCCTCCTTTACCGGCGACTATTATATCCGTAGAGCGGATATTTCGTGGGAACGCGTGGACAGTGATCGCGTGTCATGAAAGTGGGGTAGAAAGGTCGTCCGTGTTTCGCGTTGATGATTTTCTTGTGCAACAGGAGAGACGCCAACATAACATTGGTGGTCACTTCGAGTAGCTGCTGGAGAGTTTCTAGGACATCATGAAAGCTTTCGAGGTTACCCATGAGCAGGCCCGTAGCCAGAAGGGGGGGGGGGGTAGCCCCCCCCCCCCCCCCCGAAATTCGGACGGAAGCGGGTGTTTTACCGAGGAAAAATAGTGAAAATGGGTGTTTTTCAAGGCTTTCAACAAGTGCCCCCCCCCCCCCCCCCCCCGAAAAAAATTCCTGGCTACGGGCCTGCCCATGGGGCTTCAAGAAGGTATATCGGGTCCTAAGACCTGAGACTGCAACTCTTCGTAACAGCACGCTTGATGGCGGATGATCTTTATGATGATATACCTCTTCTCTGTTTTTAAAAGGAGGTCGTCGCAAGCCCGCGGGCCCTGGATCCTGTGCCACCACCGGCAGCACTAATGCCTATGGCGAGCGGCACTGGCTGTCTCGTGGAGGCCGGTCACGGCCACGCAGCGACTTGGTTTGGAATAGACTGCAGAAAGACGGCAACTTGGGCGAGTTGGTGTCGGTTCATACTTCAGTGTAGCAGCGCACAACAAAACAACCACACTGATAGGAGAAGAAACGACACACACAACCAGCGCTAACTCGCAACTGGAAATCAGGCGACGGTGGCTCTGGTGGACGCGATGGATAGTGACGTGGCTTGGACGCGATGGATTGTGACGTGGACTGCACGTGTTGCCGGAGATTACGTCGTGCCAGTTTCGTAGTTCCCGGTGGTTCGTGTCCACCAACGCCAACGGTTACCATGGCTGCGCCCAATGCTGCAACCATTATGGTTGTCCAAGCGCATCTCGCTGCCTCGTCCGAGCTGGTCGACGACCGAACGATCACATCCCCTGACGACTAGAACAACTTCGTAGTAAGGTACACCGTGTTCAGGAGTAAAATTTCAATATTTGTCGTCTTCAGAAGACTCGCACACCTGATGGCCGGTATGGAGGATGCCGGCTCCGCCTGCCAGGAACGCATCCAAAACCGGGCATATTGGCGTAAGTTCGTGTTGTGGGTCCCGGCCTGCAGTCCAAGATCCGGACCGCGATGCCCACGTCAGCCTGTTTGGATGTCTCCCACGAGGCGTTCCGGCGAGCTGTCCGTTGAGGAACCGTATGGACGATCAGGGCGGTGCCCCTCACGGGCTATTCTTCTAAAGCGGGCTGGTTGGTGGAAAACACAGCTGTACTGAAGTAAAGTGTGGGTGCGGGGTAGTTGGTATTCCATTTCAAGAGTGGTTACAGCGCAAGGGAAAACACGGGACAAAGAGACCAACGAAGACATCTTCATTGGTCTCTTTGTCCCGTGTCTTCCCGTGTACTGTAATCACTCTTGAAACAGCTGTACCGTCTGAACGATATCGTTCCATAGCTAGGTTGCCGTGAGATCGCTGAGTTACATGGTTTATGTTACTTACGTAAATAAGCAATGGAATAGCAAACGCTACCCATAAATTCCCACAGCGAGAAATGTTGAAACGCTTCCTATTCCTTGAGTTCAATTGCGTTTTCCGATTTCCTTCCAATGCCAGTCATTGGAGAGTTTTCCTAAAAATCGACACGTCCATTAAAGTGTGTTATCGCACTGTTCACCTGGTGATTATCGTCGGCTGACCGCACCTCCTGTGGCAAGCACTGCGGCGGCGAGGCGCTCCATTCGCCGGACGGGAGGCACTCAGCACCCGGCTCGCCAACCATGGCGTATCCGCTGTCGCAGCGGTAGGCGACACGCGAACCAACGCCCAGGCTATAGGCAACCAGCGAGCCGTTCGTGGGCGTCGCGGGCTCCGGACAAGCTGCCGGCCGCGCCGCGTACTCCATGTACACCACGGCGTCGTTGGCGGGTTGTGCGCCCGTCAGCAGCAACACGATAAGTCGGTTCGACACACTCGTCACATTCAGAGGCGGCGGCTTCAGCTGCACGCCGCTCATGTTGGCCAGCGGCGTCGACATCTCTCCGTCGAACAGGTACAGCTGCGGCCCGTCACCTCCCGTGGCACGCGGCAGCCGCAGCTGCGTGAAGCTCGCCCATACCTGAGAAAAAAGATGCGCTTGCTCTAACTCCCCGGCAGCCAAAAAAAAATCATGTTTCGCCCTGAATGCGACAGCAACAAACTGTAACGTTTTACGAAGTATGACTCCTTTAGGATCCGATCTCGCGTAACCTTACAAAAAAAAGGCTAGCGTACGGGCATACGGCCGCAACAGGGAGCGAAGGTCTTTACGCGGTGTCTATCGCCTCAACGCGAAATAAGCGTTGAGAGCACAGAAAGCATGAGGCTACGAGAGGTCTGATGATATTTGTCAAGGTAGCGCTTGCGATACACCCTTTTGATCTAAATTTGCGGCTACTGCCCGAGCGACGCAGGCACCCCTCCATCTCCCCAATGGCACCCGTTCATGCTTCTTCGCTGGACGAAGTCGGCCGACGAGTTTCATCTCAGCTTGAGCAGCACCCATCTGCAGCCTCGCAATGTTTCGCTTCCACATAGAGCACACAACGCGCGGCGCGATGTTTTCGATTTCTACTTTATACGGAACATGATGGCGACGACGACAGCATAAATGCGTCAAGAGTGTCCATATGATTTCTATCACAATCAGGCTCGTAGCCAAAGCAGGGGGGGGGGGGGACTAGGTGCCCAAGCCCTGCCCCTGGAATTTTCATGAAGGAGGGTGGTGTAATTAGTGAAAGATAGCGGTGATTTCCTCAAATAGTCAAGGCCTTCAGAAGTGGCTTCTCCCCCAGAAAAAAAGTCTTGGCTTCGGGTCTGATCGCAATAAAAGCTTTCCTTGATACTACTCGCGTAATTAATATGCATAAAACTAAAGTAATGTGGAACAATCTTGGCAGAGAACAGCGCTTTGCGATAGGTGGTGAGACACTGGAAGTTGTAAAGGAGTACGTCTACTTAGGACAGGTAGTAACCGCGGAGCCGAACCATGAGAGTGAAATAACTAGAAGAATAAGGATGGGATGGGGCTCATTCGGCAAGCATTATCAAATCATGAATGGTAGTCTACCACTATCCCTCAAGAGGAAGGTATATAACAGCTGCATCTTACCGGTACTTACCTACGGAGCAGAAACCTGGAGACTTACAAAGAGGGTTCAACTTAAACTGAGGACGACGCAGCGAGCGATGGAAAGGAAAATGATAGGTGTAACCTTAATAGACAGGAAGAGAGCAGAGTGGGTCAGGGAACAAACGGGGGTTAAGGATATCATAGTTGAAATCAAGAAGAAGAAATGGATATGGGCCGGGCACGTAGCACGTCGGCAGGATAACCGCTGGTCATTAAGGGTAACTGACTGGATTCCAAGAGATGGCAAACGCGTGAGGGGGGAGACAGAAAATTAGGTGGGTAGATGAGATTAAGTTTGCAGGTATAACATGGCAGCAGAAAGCACAGGACCGGGTTGATTGGCGAAACATGGGAGAGGCCTTTGCCCTGCAGTGGGCGTAGACAGGCTGATGATGATGATGATGACTCGCGTAATAACGCCCTTTAGAAATGCTCTCGTAAACCACGCTGACATGGCAGGTAATGTTCGGTGGACAGGGGTAGAAATTCGATATAGAAATGCTTTGGTCTGGGCAAGTTGGGGCGACATCTGCGGAGTTAAGGCCAAACCCCATAAGCGCGAAAATGCACGCGACAGCGACGAGCGATGCGACGTAGATTGTCTTCGAGCGAACAGTCGCTTGCGCGGGCAAACCTCATTCACGCGACGGCTTCGGCGAGCGAACTCCACTGTTGCTGGCATGAGGCCGTCTACTCGTACCAAAAGTGCCATGTAGTCAGCGGTATGCAATGTAAAAATAAAATGTGTCGATGCATAATGGAACGGAAGGTGTTTATTATTGCATTGCAGCCCTTTTTTTTTCACATGCACGTGCATAAACATTCATTGTACGCGTTGCGCTCGTCGCCGTTGGCCATGTTCGGTCACTCTAGCCATGTTGTCGTATAGTTGTTTTGAGCATTTTGAGCGCGTCGAAAAGCACGCGGAGACAACCGGCAGTACGTCACTGATGTACACCCGCCCATTTTTTTAACCTGAACGCGCGAGCGCCGACCGCCCAGTCAATAAGCCCCGATACCCGGCGTCCCGTTGTCCGGTTCCCGGAACAGCCTAGCAGAAGACAGCTGCACAAGACCGTTAATCGTGTGCATGCTCGTATTGTCGTTCATTTCGTCGCTGTGCTCAGTTATACGGCTCTTATAGACTGGGCGGTCGACGCTCGCGCGTTCACGTTAAAAAAATGGGCGGCTGTACATCCTGTTCTGGTGACAGCACTTCCGGGCGATGGGCGACGGTTTCCAAATCTGAAAAACCGAGCGATCGCGCGAAAATGACCAGGCGACACGTCGCGCGAACGACCCGTCTCGTCGCTCACAGCGTCGCTGTCGCGTGCATTTTCGCGCTTATGAGGTTTGGCCTTTAAGCAGCACGAAGGACGATGACGAACGAGCTATCATTCAGCACTGGTCCTGTGAGTTAATTTTTCTTTCGTCTTCGTCCTTCGTGCTGTTTAACTCCGCAGAAGAATAGAAAGTTCTGCAATTTAGTCGCTCAGACATATTTATCATCAGCAGTAGCACAAGCACCAATAAAGTGAGCAGCAGCATAAGTCCGCGTGTTGCCTGACGGAAGCGTAGTGGGCCATTCGCTGATTCACAAAAGAAAGAATTATGGTGTAGCAGGCACTCAACGACTGAACTTGTATAGGCATTGTACGATAGTTTAAACGGCCAATGTAACTCGCACACAAATTTGTTTCCTTGCGGCACGGTTAAAGCACACACCGAGAACCCAAGCTAGGCTAGCAATTGAGAAGGCGATGCGCACGGGGCCCGATTACCTCGTTATACTCTTAAAGGCGGAAGCTCAAGTTTAGTTTTCGGCCGGTAGAAACGGTTTTCTTTTTAGAATTAAGGCGAAATTCGCGATGAAACGCCTCATCAATGAGCATCAACATCTACAGAAGAAATATGCTGCTACCTCTTCATGAATGTTTATACGAGGGATTGCTAATTACGTATGTGAAACAAAGCAGCGGCAACGTTCAAGCGTTCCGTAATATCAACAACTTTTAAGTGCGCATTACCATACAACAAGAGGGATGAAAACTCAGTATCGTCATGCGCGTCACTGCCATAATAGCCCACAATAGGAAAACGAACCGTAGTAACAATATGTATAAAATCGGCCCTTCAGCAAGTTTACGAAGACATTGCAAAAAAAAAAAGGAAAAAAGGCCACCGCGACCGGCTATCTTCAGAGTTCACCTTTGTGGCCATTGTTTACCGCGACATCGAAACCGTTTCGCTTCGTTTCCATGATTGTAAAAAAGGAGAGTAATATCGTAACTTGTCCATTCTCAAGCCAACGCCCTCAAGCATTTCGCTCAATACACTCGAGTGGAAAGCGTGGTCCACACCAGCCGACCTCCAACAAAGCATTCACCACGTAATCACGCAGAACCGTTGCCCGAGCTGTATCCCTGATGCGCAAACGTGCCACTTGAGTATTAACCTACAACCATTCCTTGCAACAGCGAGAACTACCTAATTACGGAGCTAAGCCTCGTATTATGCTTTACCATTCGGGCTGCACAGTTGGCTCGGAAAGCTGGTATAGCAAGAATATGACATGAGAAAAGCGCTTTAATGGACAATGTTACACTATGTTGTGCAGTATCCCAAGTCGGCATTCCAGTAGACATGTCAAACCACGTTGACGGCCTATCGTATTGCAATGGCTAGCTAATTAAACCACGAGAGTCCCACCTGTTGTCCGGGCTGTGCGTTGATGTGCCACTCACAGCTACGGTTCGCCGGCAGCCTCTTTTCGAGGAACCCGGGGCTGGCGATGGCGCCGGTGCCGGCGTCTCGTCGCACGATGCCTCGGAGGCAGTTGGTGGCAGCGCATCGGGGAGCGGTGCGGCTCCAGCGCGGCACGCCGTCGCCTCCGGCCTCGCAGCGCGCCGCTCCCGCGTGTCCCACGAGGTCCAGCGGAGGGTTGCACGCGAACCGGATCTCACCGCCCAGCTGCCAGTCGCGGCCCACGACGTAGCCCTGGCTCGGGGGCCGCGGCCGCTCGCACTGGTTCGGATTGAAGGCTTGGTAGCGGAGCTGGAAGCTGCCCGCCACCGAACCATCGGCCAGCGGGCTGCGCGAAACGAGACTCGCTAACATCAGTTACTGCAAGCTTCGCTTGAAAAATATATATTTATCTATAGCCAGAGTGGTGCGCTTACATTAGGTGATGGTGATGATACCTGATTACCTAAAGCAGTCTATTTTCACCACCCGCTTAAGTAATGCCTATATATCATCATCACCATCACCATTATCATTATCACTCTCTACTAGAAATCCCCGAGGAAACGTTTCACTAGAAGGATGCTTTATTGCCAATGTGACGATTGGCGGTCAGTTTCAAACTCGATGAGCACACTTCCAGGAATTGTGCGCGCTCTCTCCATGCGGTTACAGAAGAATGAAACAGAAAGAAAACAGGGAGGAGCGATGCATGTAGGAAAAGGTGTTTCAGCTCCACTAACGTGAAACCTGGGGAGGGGATGCAGTGTTCTTCTTTTTTCCCTTCATGCACGGTTTCAGTTCCCTGCGGCATGTAGGGAAGGGTGTTTCAGCACCACTAAAGTCGTCCGTTATTTGTTGGGCTAAATGTCGCTTTCTTCATTTTTAGTGGTCCGGTGGCGAGTAGGGGGGATTTACCAAATTTGTGTGGCACATACGCGTTTTTATGATGGACCGTGACTACATGACACACCATGACATTAGACGCCGACAAGCCGAGACCCTTCCCAACGTCATGCATGATCCCACGTCATGATTTCGTCACAAATGTTGTCGACCTCGTGTCGTCAAAATGCCATGATAGGAGGAGCTCATCACGTGAAGTTAACTTTGTGATGGACCTGTGACTACGACAGGAGACGCCGACAAGACGAGCCCCTAAGGCGCTTAGCACTTTAAAAATGCGGAGGTACGCTTTCTCACTCGATACAGTGGGCTTTTCAGAGCACCATAGTAGTTATCTCCTTCTGAAGAGAGACTACGTAATTATTATTTAACGAATCCGCCGCAATGGTTGATCGCTGTAGGCTGCCCTCTGCAACGACGGCCACGTTTGTAGGAAGGTAAAATACAAAAGCGCTGCTGCACTTAGATTTAGGTGTACGTTGAGAAACACCGGGTGGACAAAATTCTTCAGGAGTCCAACCCTACCGTGTGTTGTAATGTGCCTGTGGTTTGGCGCGTGACACGAAAGGATATTTTGCTGGCACGCAGCACAACATTTGCGCATCCACCTCCACCACAATGCGGCCGCCTGCTACTAACCTTAACTCTCGTGCACAGATGCTCTAAAGCAGGGGTCTCAAACACGCGGCCCGCGGGCCGCATGCGGCCCGCGAGGCTCTCGGTTGGGCCCGCGGCCCGCACATGATTGTTTTCACCCCCAAAATTTTTAAAACTCTCTTATTCAGTATGTTCGTGAGCTGCACAAACCGACTGGTTTAAAGCATTCACTCCATGAGGCATCCCATGTGTTCACGGCGTTTTGAAACATAACCGTGAAACAAAAATTATATTTCACAGTCAGCGTCCAGATTTAAATAATTTCGGAGATCGGTATCGACATCTTGTCGTAATCCTGGCACCAAATATTCTTCGGAAATGGACCTGTATATGTGATGTGGGAAAGTTGTCTTTTTTGTACTGGCGGCGCTTTCTGGCAAATTGGGCACCCCCCCCCCCCCCCGCTCCTACATCCTTCGCCGCCCCGGCCCTTTCGGGAGTAAATTGCGTGTTAGTGCGGCCCGCTGGCTGAGATGAGTTTGAGACCCCTGCTCTAAAGGCTCTGTTATACTCCGACGTTCCCAACGCGCGCGCGCGCCGGCCTTCGTTTTCGTGCGTCACGCCGGCGACGCCTCGCCAGGCGCAAATCCGCCTGCAACTGTTTCCAACGCGACGCGGCCAGAGAACATCTATTACGCGGCCCGACGCAGCGACCGCAGCCAAAGCAGCGCATGCGCACCATGCGCATGCCGAGCGGCGCGCCACGAAACGATTCCTACTTCCAGGTTCGCGCCAATCTCGCGTGTTGTCTTTTTGGGTGCTTTCTCGTTTTTTCGCAATCTTTTTCTGCGATGGCGTGGGCATACCCCGCGCGAAGGAACGTGTTGCTCGCCTTGTTGATTCATCGCCTGCGACGCAAGAGGAAAAGGTCCCTCTATATTAGAAAGATTTTTGAACGACGCCAGGAGTACGGGGAGTAACACCACCTCGTGCAGGAACTACGGCAAAGCAATCCTGAATACCACTTCAAGTACTTCAGGTAAATGACACAAGGGTGTCGCTTCACGGCGTCCAGAAACCTTTCGATTTCAGAGCCGCACAGGTCGGGCACGCTTTCTTGCGAAGACGCCATCTTGCTCTGACTGAGCTCGCCGAGTAGCGAGTCTCTACCTCAACGTGAGAGGCCGCTAGGCGTAACAAGCCTGGCGCGGTCGGCGCGAAATGCAGTCGGTTGCATTCGGCGCCAGACGACGTCCGAGTGCGCTAGCTGCCGCCACTCGCGTCGACGCTAGGTGCCGCCGGACTATAGATGGTCGCATTTTCGCCAACGTAACGTCGCCATGATGCGCGCGCAGCCGCGTTACGTTGGAGTGTCATCATCAGCCTGTCTACGCCCACTGCAGGGCAAAGGCCTCTCCCATGTTTCGCCAATCAACCCGGTCCTGTGCTTTCTGCTGCCACGTTATACCTGCAAACTTCTTAATCTCATCTACCCACCTAATTTTCTGTCTCCCCCTCACGCGTTTGCCATCTCTTGGAATCCAGTCAGTTGACCAGCGGTTATCCTGCCGACGTGCTACGTGCCCGGCCCATATCCATTTCTTCTTCTTGATTTCAACTATGATATCCTTAGCCCCCGTTTTTTCCCTGACCCACTCTGCTCTCTTCCTGTATCTTAAAGTTACACCTATCATTTTCCTTTCCATCGCTCGCTGCGTCGTGCTCAGTTTAAGTTGAACCCTCTTTGTAAGTATCCAGGTTTCTGCTCCGTAGGTAAGTACCGGTAAGATGCAGCTGTTGTATACCTTCCTCTTGAGGGATAGTGCTAGACTACCGTTCATGATTTGATAATGCTTGCCGAATGAGCCCCATCCCATCCTTATTCTTCTAGTTATTTCACTCTCATGGTTCTGGCTCCGCGGTTACTACCTGTCCTAAGTAGACGTATTCTTTACAACTTCGTTGGAGTGTATTGCCCCCTTAAGCCAGGGGTCGGCAACTTGCGGCCCGCGAGGCAGTGTTATATGTGGACCCCAGTACGACGTCAGAACCCATCCCCTCTCTTTCTTACTTCATATATGAAGGCCGACTTGGCATTTCTGACCTGAAATGCGGTTTGCACTTGTAACCTATGTTTGTAAATTGCAACCTTGTGACATGCTTGCGAAAATAAGTATGATTTCTATTTCAGATTTGTACAGTATTGCCAATACGCCAACTTTCTTCTCTTAGCCCCCCCACCCCCCACCCCCCCGCCCCGGTTTGCCGTCCGGCCCCCCGCTGTGTCGGCTTCATGCAAAGTGGCCCTTCACCTGAAAAGGTTGCCGACCCCTGCGCTAAGCCCCTGAGCCACCGCAGCCGGTTCCCCACCCGTCTCTGTGCTTGTTGTTCTTTTGCTACGTTGTACATGACTATGCCCTGCAGGCGCAAATTATGATGCACTGTCGACGAATGTGTCATATTCCCATAAATCAATTTCAATGCACTCAATATTACATTCAAAGAAAGAAAATGAAGCATTCTGTTGTTTTGTGTGTTTCAGCAATTCATTGTAATTTCTATGTAAATATATACTTCATCATTCTGCAGTCACTCATGTTTCATTTTGACGTAAAAAGAATAAACCATAGGCTCCGGATATGTGCGCAATTAGTTTTGGCGCTGCAATCATTCTGAGAAATAAAAGTAACACTTTTGACGTTGGTTCTGGAACGCGGCGCGTCGAACGACCCATCGAACATCGTAGCGCCTTCACCAACGTGATCGGCTACGGTCATACGCAGCAGACTGAGGTTAAGTCAAGTCATATTGACTATGCAGAAAGTTCAATTCATCTAATGAACAATGTATTTAGTTCTCACTTGGCCACGAGTTGACACAGCTAGCATAAACAAATTGCGCACACAAACGTACACACCGCCGCTGAAGGGGCTATTATTGAGCGCTGAAACTCGGCCATACCTGGAGACGAAGTGGACCTTCACCGTCTCCCCGGATAGCGTGGCGTCGAGGCAGTTGACGCATGCGCGCGTGAACTCGCTCACGTGGCCGTCCACGTTCAGGCGCAACGCGGCGCTCCTTAGCGCAGGCGACGGTAGCTGCACGCTGTCCAGCCGCACCAGCAGCCGAAATCCAGGCGCGGCGCGCAGCGTCCAAGTGCAGTTGAGCGGGTCACTCGACCGAAGGGGCCGTGGCGGTCGTACGATGCCTTTTTCGGCGCCGTCGCGGGTCTCTCCACACTGCTCAGCAGCGTTGCAGGCCACCAGCAACAGTGCAAGGAGGGCCGGCAACGACGCCATCACTCTCTGCACTCGCCTGCGGTACAGAAGACAGCAACACGGCTCAGGCCGCACGCGGATGGTTGGCATAAACTTACATCCAAGCTCCCTAACCCACTTAGTCACTGATTGTTGTCTTCAATCACCAGCCATTGTTGTGCCGCAAGGACTTGCGAACCAGGCGGAAAAATCTAATAAGTTCACTAACCGAGTACGATTACAGCGGCCTGTTAGAGTACCAAATAATAATATTAATAATGATAATAATAATAATAATAATAATAATAATAATAATAATAATAATAATAATATAATAATAAAGAAAATACTCATCATCATTTTGGGGGATTTACCTCCCAAAACCGAAAACATGATTATGAAATACTCCGTAACTCCAGAAATTTCGACCACCTCGGGTTCCTTCAATGAGCACCTAAATCTAACCACACCGGTCTTCGCCACCCTCGAAACGCGGCCGCTGCAGCCTGGGTTTTCTTAATGCACTAAGACGGGAATTTTGTGTATACGTGATCTCACCATGAAAAGCCACCGAATTATCAATATCCCCGCGTGCCTGAGCTTCTCTACGATGTTTTTTTGTCGCCCACCTTAGGAGCTCCATGGAGGCGCACAAGCCTTGAAATTTCGCACTTGCATGGAAAAAAGCAGGGTCGACTTCAACAGCATTCTCACCTGTCCAGATTTAAGTAAACACTACGTATAAACAACAAGTTTAAACACTAAGTTTCAGTCTCCAATGATCGTTATCTTCGGTGTAGCCAGTGTAGCTTCCGTGTGCGGCAATTCCCCGATGTGCGTAGTACCCAATTTACACAAGCACGTCGATCAACCTCGTAACGCTTGGCTGAAAGCAAAATTCGGCTGATTCCACGTACTATGGGAATCGATGTCAAGTGAAGCACGCGGAGAGAAGGTGACTGTGGTGTAATTTTTCTTGTTGAGCGAAACGTTACGAAATGACGCTAAACATATGTAGAAATGTTATACGCACAGACATCTATGTTGAACAGTCGCATACGTTTTATATAGCCAGTTGTTTACAGTTGCGTAACGATGCCCAAAGAGCAAAATGGACATTACCAACAGCAGAAGCGGTAAGCTGAAATGTAGCGCTTGTGCTTGCGAGAATGGTAGCCCTGGATAATGCTACGCAGTCAAACTTCAGTCGATGGCGCTTAACTACAATTGACGCTAACCCGACGGGACGCCTCTATCATTTCAGTGCATATGTAATGTTTATAAAATTAAATAGGCAGCACAGCAACCACAACTGACGTTTCACCAACATTATTGTTAAAAGCAGCGCAAAAAGACGAAACACAAGATGAAGGAGGACACAGGACAAGCGCTGACACTAGCAACTGTCATCTTTATCCAAAAGACGAGAATAAATACAAGCAGTTCCGCTGCGTGCGCACCCTCTACACTGCAGATAATTGTCACGTGTTTTCAAGTAGGTTGAATTCACAATCGTGAAGATAGATGGATGGGGCGGAAATGCAATTATCATGGTTTTTCTTTATGTGGAATGCTTCGATGATTTCACGTGATCTCTGACCCATGTGCCTGAAGATGACATGCGTTCTATGAAACAAAGGTTTACAGCCACAGTCGCGACAATGAGAAGACCAAATGTGAAGTGGGTGTGCCCTTCAGAGTGTTGCTGTGTTGGCGAAGCCTTTCGTTCAGGCAGGCGCCAGTTTGTCCTATATACATTTTGTTACATGTTAACGGAATATTGTACACCACACCACATGTGCACGTTACAAACCGAGTGCGATGCTTAACGGAGCACGCATTCTTTTGTGATAGGCCTGTCTTCGTTCTATCAACAGCGACGCATGCTCTCCCAACCTTACCGCGAGCGGAGAACACATCTACGTCAAAGCCTTTTGCAATCTTTTTTAAGCCTGTGTGATAGTCCGTGCACATACGGAATGACAGCGAAATTCTTAGGCCTATTAGTGGAGCTTGTGCGTTGCCCGGGCCGTGCTGCAGATAGCTTTAAAGATTTTAGCAACCTGAGGGAAACACATGATAGGTTTGAACCTGGGAAGCCGGCTTTTTCTAATCGAGCTACTCGTTCCTGAAAGCTGGCCTCGACCTTATGGTGGCAAGATTTGTTGAGTGCAGAACTTAACGAATTGAAGGCAATGGCGTTCTTCACTATCTTGGAATGTCCTGACCAATAGCTCAAGAGTTATTTATTAGCACGCGGCGAAAAACACCAGCATAGATGGTCCGGTTCGACAAACAGACACAGATCTGAAAATCTAATAGTACCATTAACTGGCAATTCAGTCGTGAACAGCAACCCAAGGGCATTGTCTTTGAATATATTCAGTACGTCACTAATTAGGGAGGCACAAGCGTCACTCGGTAGGATGATTAAAAAATCATCGACGTAACGACATGTCTTAATAACTAGACCGTGCACCTCCTTTTCTATCGCGCGATCAACAGGTCACAAAAAGATATTACCGAGTACTGGCGCCACTTTTGACCCAATACATATACCAAATTTTTTAACATACGGTACACCTTCCCACATAACAAAAGTAGCGTTCAGATAGAAACTGAGCAGTTCTAAGAAGGCTTCTGTCGTTACACCACACTTGTTTCTAAACGCAATGTCATCGTTGTGTTCGCTTATGCATTGTTTAACTGAAGCCATAAGTTTGTCGTGAGGCATGGAGTAAAAAAGGTCTTCCACATCAAAACTAGCAACCGAAGAAGAGCCAGGGTTTTGGGCAGACAGGTAATCAGTGAGATGACTAGAACTAGGTATGAGGAAGGGATCTTCTATTCGTAGGGAGGAAAGATGCTTTTGAAGGTAGCTGGAAACGACTTCTTGCCAGGAATGGCGCTCAGTGACAATGGAGCGGAAAGGAATGTCCAGTTTATGCGTTTTTGCGCTAAAGAAAATGCTAAGTCTGTCCTCTTTTGCTTTTCCAACCGACAGGGCGAGACGCTCAAGGCCTATATCATGCATGAAGGTTAGGGCCTGTTTTTTAACACGAGCACATTTGATTGAAACTGGTTTGAAATTCTTCTTAATAGCAAAAGCTGCTTTTTCAGAAAACAGCATGTCGGACATCACGACAAAGGAACCTTCCTTGTCGGATTGTAAAAGCCTGAGATTGTTCTGCACGAAATAGTCCACCAGAGGTTTTAACCGGCCAGACGACCGTGGCCTACTTGGGTGCTGGCTCAAGGCGGTCACAAGTGTCTTTTGGCAGGAAGGACGCTCCTGGTCGGGGACTCGATGAGAGATGCTGCGGGACAGTGCCAGCTTGTCTAGTACCGTCAGCTGGGGCTCAAAACAAAATTTTGGACCAAGTTCGAGGATACTGCGGTGCTATTCAGGGAGGACGTGTCCACCAAGGATCACCACATCAGTCTTTGGGGGAGGGCACTTCTTTTTTCGCGGCAAGGTCGGGCGTACACTGTTCCAAAGAAATTCCACCAAGGAATATGTTGTCCTGCACCACTCAGCATGAACGCGGCTGTTTCTTCCATGGCGCGAGCGGGACAAACAAATAAGGCGAAGGCAGTCGCCGAAGTGCCTGGCTTGTCGCCACCACTCGGAACGAAGCAGACGGCAGATGCGACGAGCATGGCTAGGAGATGGTTGCAAGAACCCACAAAGACCCTGGACGTCAGGGGGGGCAGATAGAAGCCTTGGCATACCAAGATGCAGTTCGGGCGCGGCAGATACATACAGCGATGAGGGATGACAACACAGCAGGATTGCAGAGGTCGAGGTTTTGACACGCAAAAGAGCCCGTTGAACTTGAAATGAACTGCAACAGCGTAAAATACTGGGCGAGTTGGTTGAACTTCATTGTTAAAAGCAGCGCAAAAAGACGAAACACAAGATGAAGGAGGACACAGGACAAGCGCTGCCTAATTAGTGACGTACTGAATATATTCAAAGACAATGCCCTTGGGTTGCTGTTCACGACTGAATTGCCAGTTAATGGTACTATTAGATTTTAAATACGAAGCATTTCTTTGCGTACTGCAGGCACTTTTCGCGTTTCTATCAACGTATCTATCTATCTATCTATCTATCTATCTATCTATCTAGCAGCCTACGTCTGGGTGATCTCGTGATTACCCCTTTAAGTTGGGGTAGACCAAAATTAGTATGGGAGAATAAGATGGCTTGACGAATATGACTCGCTGGTCGTGACATGAATAATGACAATCCCGTCGCGTACGTCGTCAAACCCTTTCGGGCAAACCCTGTGGCACATACCCCGGGGCGGGTATGTGCCGCAGGTATGCGGGTATGTGCCGCAGGTATGCCGGTATGTGCCGCAGGTATGCGGGTATGTGCCACAGGTGATTGACAGTTTAGACTACCCAGGAACGGCGAGACAAACATTGGTACTTTTAATGCCAGAGCGTTAACAAGCTGGCGTCATCAGCAGCGTTGACCGGACGAATGCAAATAATAAATGTCAGGGTCCCAACAGGAATCGAACCCAAGCATTCTGCGTGGCAATCAAGAATTCTACCACAGAGCCACGCCAGGTCTCGGAACTGCTTTTCGAATAGACCCTTATGTTCGTGAAACGTCAATTGTCGTTGCAGTGCTGGCTATCCAATTTTATAAACATTACATATGTACTCCGATGACACAGCCGTCACGCCGGGTTAACATCAATTATAGTAAAGCGCCATCCACCGAAGTTGATATATGTTGCAGTGTCCAGGGCTACCATCCTCGCGAGCACAAGCGCTACATATCAGTTTACCGCTTCTGGTGTTGCTACTGCCCATGTTGCTGTTGGCATCGTTACGCAACTGTCCACAACTTGTTATGCAATACATATGCGACTGTGGAACATATGTCTGTGCGTACAACATTTGTACATATCTTTAGCGTAATTTCGTAACGTTTCGCTCAATAAAACATTACAACACAGTCACCTTCCCTCCACATGCTTCGCATAACATCGATTCCCAAGGTACGTGGAATCTGCCAATTTTTTTTATCTGTGTCTGTTTGTCGAACCGGACCATCTATGCTGGTGTTTTTCGCCGCGTGCTAAGAAATCACTCTTGAGCTATTGGTCAGGACATTCCAAGATGGTGAAGAACAGCATTGCCTTCAATTCGTTAAGTTCTGCACTCAACAAATCTTGCCACCATAAGGTCGCGGTCAGCTTTCAGGAACAAGTAGCTCGATTAGAAAAAGCCGGCTTCCCAGGTTCAAACCTATCATGTGTTTCCCTCAGATTGCTAAAATCTTTAAAGCTATCTGCAGCACGGCCCGGGCAACGCACAAGCTCCACTAATAGGCCTAAGAATTTCGCTGTCATTCCGTATGTGCACGGACTATCACACAGGCTTAAAAAGATTGCAAAAGGCTTTGACGTAGATGTGTTCTCCGCTCGCGGTAAGGTTGGGAGAGCATGCGTCGCTGTTGATAGAACGAAGACAGGCCTATCACAAAAGAATGCGTGCTCCGTTAAGCATCGCACTCGGTTTGTAACGTGCACATGTGGTGTGGTGTACAATATTCCGTTAACATGTAACAAAATGTACATAGGACAAACTGGCGCCTGCCTGAACGAAAGGCTTCGCCAACACAGCAACACTCTGAAGGGCACACCCACTTCACATTGGTCTTCTCATTGTCGCGACTGTGGCTGTAAACCTTTGTTTCATAGAACGCATGTCATCTTCAGGCACATGGGTCAGAGATCACGTGAAATCATCGAAGCATTCCACATAAAGAAAAACCATGATAATTGCATTTCCGCCCCATCCATCTAGCTTCATGATTGTGAATTCAACCTACTTGGAAACACGTGACAATTATGTGCAGTGTAGAGGGTGCGCACGCAGCGGAACTGCTTGTATTTATTCTCGTCTTTTGAATAAAGATGACAGTTGCTAGTGTCAGCGCTTGTCCTGTGTCCTCCTTCATCTTGTGTTTCGTCTTTTTGCGCTGCTTTTAACAATGAAGTTCAACCAACTCGCCCAGTTTTTTACCACCAACATTAGGCTGCACAGGGTCTCTTTCCAAAGCCGGTTCCGAGATCTGGCATGGCTCTGTGGTAGAATACTTGATTGCCATTCAGAATGCTTGGGTTCGATTCCTGATTGCACCATCACATTTATTCTTCGCGTTCTTCGGCTCAACGCTGCCGATGTCGGTTTTTTTAACGGCATCGCATTTAAATTACCAAGTGTGTATTCTCGCCCGTTCCTCGGTAGATATAAACTGTCAAACACCTGTGGCGCATACCCGCACACCGCGGCCCGCGGTATACGGGTATGTGCCACACGTGTCTGGAGGAAAGGGTTTGACGTCGTACGCGACGGGATTTTCAAGCTGTTCATGTCATGACCAACCAGAGATATTCGTCGAACCCTCCTACCCTCCCATACTGATTTTGGTCTACCCCAAGTTAGTGAGGCGATCACGAGAGCACCCAGACGTAGGCTGCTAGATAGATAGATAGATAGATAGATAGATAGATAGATAGATAGATAGATAGATAGATAGATAGATAGATAGATAGATAGATAGACAGATAGGTAGATAGATAGATAGATAGATAGATAGATAGATAGATAGATAGATAGATAGATAGATAGATAGATAGATAGATAGATAGATAGATAGATAGATAGATAGAATCGCAGATATAAACGCCCAAAGTGTCTGCAGCACGCGAAGAAATGCTTCACATTTAAAAAACCTGATATAGGCTGCTACTCTCCCCGACTGCATCGCATGGCATCGATTCTCACTACGCATTGTTTCTTCCGAATTCTTTTTTCGCACGCTTGGTTTCGTGTCTCTGTTCTCATTCCTATATTTTTCTCTCCTCCCTTTATCCTTAGTGTAGGGTAGAATCCAGATGTGTAAATTCCGGTTGTCCTCGGTGCTTTTCCTTAATTTGCATCTTTCCCTTCTCTCTTCCCAACGCATTTGGGAGCACAACTGGAAGTGCTTCAACAAATACGTGCCTACTCAACCGCTACTTTGCACGGTCTATACTCACAGTAGCCGCCCTCAAAGAGTTTACAACGTAGGTTGCTCCACCAGCTTACAGCGTGATCGAACTGCGCGTTCCGCGCACTCCTGGAGTTTGCTTGAAGTAATTGTGCTCTTTACGACGCATGTTTCTCGCGTGGAGGATATGAACAAAATAGGAGCATCGTTTCATCGTGCGAGTGGAGTTAGCCAGCGACCGATACAGCTATAGACTCCTTGTGGAAGAAAATGGGCCGTGTGAACACTGACACGAGGCAAGTAAGCACCCAGCCCAAACGTTTTGTGTATCTTTCCTGAGCCTACTTGACGTTTTCCTCTTTCTCCCAAGTAAGCGGGAACTTAGCGGTCCTAAAAGTCACCGCAATAGGTGGCAGAGATTACCCAGCTCTGATGTTAATAACCCAACTTACTTTTGTAAGCTTTACCTGAAACCAGCAACCATTTTAAACACTCCGCTGCATCGCCAGATCTGTCCCTCAGAACTAAGCGCGCTCGTTGTGCTTCAGAATGCATTTCCCAAAAACCCTGCACCTTCAATAATTATTACGGGGGTTTATTGAGGTATTCAGCAACAGCGACGACTGTAGCAGCAGCGAGGGCAGGGCATAGCCAAAGAGCGCACTGTCGGTGCGAGCTAGCTGATGGCGACCCGCGCTTCTGTGCGTGCCGATTTTTCTACCTGACACAAAGATATTTGCATGTGCAAATGAAGCGTTCAGAGGGCGTTTCTCTTGCCTAACTCGTGTGTTCGTCTTGGCGAGCCTTTCTTATTTTCTACGATGATTTCGCAGGAACTAGCGCAATTTCCTGCTATTTAAGATGGGCCTGCATACGCACCGATCGGAGTGTTACATGGTCTTCTATGGTTCACCGAAAATCAAGCGATACCTCATCATATTTGGCGCAATCTCGTGAAACTTTGTGCAGAGGTTCTCAATGAATCCTTTCGCACTGAAATGGGAACGGACCGATCTCCTTCATTCTCCTTGCAAGCCTCCTGCCTCGACTGCGCACTGCCCTTTGCAGTTCGCGATGTGCCGGAGAGGGAGAACACGAGCGCATCTGTCGCTTAGGCAGTGACCCGAGAACGCCGAAGCTGCCAGACGGCGCAGACTATAGCTTGGCGGCCGCAGCCCCATCGATTGAGCGGGTGGCTTGATCAATGGCGACCAGACGCGCCGTAAACGCGGAAATAGCACACACACGATTTGCCAAATGGCACGGTGCGGGGCTACACACCGCCCAGTCGACGCCTTTACGCATGACACGCATCCATTTAGGAACCTAATAGCGTTCGCCCAATCATTAAGGATTAGTATTCGGAAAAGTAATGACACTACGCACGCAAGTTCGTAATATACGCAAGCATGTTCGTGATATAAAGCGCAGTGTCAAAGACGCCGCTACAAAAACCTAGGAGAGGCATGGTATACTGTGATCAGCAGTCTTGAGATACTCTTGGCTCCTTGATCCTTCCCGCTCTGATCTATATCCACAACTTTACTTTCTGAATACGTGGAGTTAATCGTAACAGCTGTCCTCTACCACGATTGAATTTTGGTCATTTTTTTTTTACTTGGAATAATTTTTTTCGCGAAACAATTGCACTTTGAGCGAGTCTAGCTGCTGCCTGCCTGCCACAACGTGCAAGATTCCAGTTTTTTTTTTTTAAATAGGTGTGTCATAAGTTGTAACACCCTCGAAGTTTACCATATAAGCAAATGTTCATCATTAGAAACAAAATTAACGAGGTTATCTTAATTACTCATTTCAGTGTCACTTCAACTGCGCAAAAATATTTCCGCCTCCACTTTCAGTTCGTGCGCCAAGACTACAGGAGCCTAAGTGTAATAGGTTTTTCTTATGAAAGTCTGTATTGTCTGAAAAAACATCGAGGCGAACCTAATGTCTGACTTGAATCTCTTATTCGCGAGCCCAGAGCGCAGGTAGGGCCACAACTGTTCTTTTTCTTGAATTTTATTAAATGCGAAGCATTTCTTTGCGTACTGCAGGTACTTTTAGCATGTCTATCTACGCATCTATCTATCTATCTATCTATCTATCTATCTATCTATCTATCTATCTATCTATCTATCTATCTAGCTAGCTAGCTAGCTAGCCGCCTAAGTCTGAGTGCTCTTGTCGTCACCCCCCTTAACTTGGGTAGACCAAAATTAGTATGGGAGGCAGACCCGTAGCCAGGAATTTTTTTCGGGGGGGGGGGGCACTTGTTGAAAGCTTTGAAAAACATCCATTTTTACTATTTTTCCTCGGTAAAACACCCCCTTCCACCCGAATTTCAGGGGGGGGGGGCGGCCCCTAGGCCCCCTCCTCCCCCCCCTGGCTACGGGCCTGATGGGAGGGTAAGATGGTTTGACGAATATGACTCGCTGGTCATGACATGAATAATGTGACAATCCCGTCGCGTACGTCGTCAAACCCTTTCCACCAGACACGTGTGGCACATACCCGTAACCACGGGCGGGTATGTGCCACAGGTATGCGGGTATGTGCCACAGGTCATTGACAGTTTATATCTACGCAGGAACGACGAGAACAGACATTGGTAATTTTAACGCGAAAGCGTTAAGAAAAAGCTGACATCAGCACCGTTGACCCGATGAATGCAAAGAATAAATGTCAGGGTCCTAGCAGGAATCGAACGCCAGCATTCTGCGTGGCAATCAAGTACTCTACCACAAAGCCACGCCAGGTCTCGGAACTGCTTTTCAAATAGATCCTAATGCTGGTGAAACGTCAGTTGTGGTTGCACTGCCGGCTATCCAATTTTAACGCGATAGCGTTAAAGAGCTCGTTTCGCAGAAATTCCAGCGTCGGCGTCGGCGTTGGTGTCGGTGTCGTTGGTTGTGAGCGAAAAATTATCATCCTGTCCGTCACTGAAAAATCAAGAAAGATGCAAATAAAATAAATAATAAAAAATGAGGGACACTTTGTACATTACAAAGTGTGTACGGCGAAAGCGTGTGGCCATTCGACTGACTATACCATGTCTTTTTTTTCTTTTACACTATCAGGGGGATAACATACAAACCGAATGTGTACGTGTTTTCCTGTTTAATTATTTACCGCGAACCGCACCGAGACGCGAGACCAATCTTCCTCCGTTCGCATGCGTTCGTATTTTCTCGCGCTTTGCGCATCGTACAAACGCCATCCGCGTTCCAGCGCTTAAATTGACGGACCCTTTGTAAATTGCAAAATGTGTTCCGCGAACGCCTGTGTCCATTAAGACAGCGTCGGTCAGAATGATTCCAAACGCTGGGCACAGCGACGCTACGCAAGCAAAGCGTAAGCGCTGTAGAGTCCGACGCGACCGGCGTCCGTCTGCGCACCCCGTCGGCCAGCTGGCTCCGTGCCAGGGCTCGGACGGACGGACGGCACGGACAGATTGCGGACGGATGGACGCGGACGGACGGACGGGCGCAGGACGTACGTGAGCATGAGACATTAAAGGCTTTCGCCTTAAAATTTCCGGGTTCGAGTGAGGATCGAACCCAGGCCGTCTGCGTGACAAGCAGGTGTTCTACCACACAGCCACGCTTCTGCTTGGAGTTAGATTGAAAATAACTTCCTCAGCTTGGAAGCGCAGTGAAAATAACTTGCATGCTTTACAAACACACGCGTCCTGTATACAGGCGTCACAATACAACCTGTAATATCGCAGTAATATTGCATGGTACAAGCGTACATCGCCAGCGGGCGTCAGAACATGAGAATATCATAACGACATCGTGTTTCAAAGCCGGCCACCCATTACAAAAGGCACACACGTTACTGCGCGTATTCCCTTAAGACCACGTAGTGGGTGCATAGCAAGTTCAAAAACATTTCCCGCGCACAATTGCTCGTGGTTTAAAGCATGCTACCCATTACATAGTATGCACTAAGTGGTTGAATTACGCACTAGGGACAGGATATCGCTATCGCGTTCAACTCTTAAAGGCGAAACTTAAGGGTCCCCCAATTTTGTAAACATTAGATATGTGCTGCTGGGATACAGCCGTCACGTTGGGTTAACGTCAATTGTAGTTTAGTGCCATCCACTGAAGTTCATTTATGTAGCACTGCCCAGGGCTACCATCCTCGAGAGCACAAGCGCAACATATCAGCTTACCGCTTCTGGTGTTGCTAATACCCATGCTCCTGTTGGCATCGTTATGCAACTGTAAACAGCTGGTTATTTAAAACATATGCGACTGTTCAACATATCTCTGTGCGTACAACATTTGTACATATCTTTATCGTCATTTCGTAACGTTTCGCTCAATAAAAAAAATTACAACAAGGTCACCTTCCCCCCGCATGCTTCGCATAACATCGATTCCCAAGGTACGTGGGATCTGCCGAAGTTTATATTTCTTTTTTCCTTGTTTTTTTATTTTTGTTATTGTTTTCTTCCACTTTGTATTTTTCTTTTTTTTCTCCTTGCTTTCTTTCTACTTAATGGTGACGTAACTGGCGAGCGTTTCATAATACTGATATTACGACCTATTATTAATTTGACCCCATGTAAATCCGGGATGCTTCACCTCATAGTGCGAAATGTTGACCTTGCTTTAGCCGACTGTCGAGGTTAGGCTGCTATTCTAAGTAGTCCTGACTTTCTGTATACATGGACTCACAGTACGTAAGGCTGACTTTGGTGTAGCCGAAAGTGGTGCCTACTGTTAAGTTGACCTGACTTTCGGCATACAGTTACTATACTCAGAAAAAATTGCAGTCCCTATGTTTCATTTTAACGCGACAGTGTTTTATTCCGGGGTATGCCAAAACTTCACTGACGTCAGTTCCGTTACGGATGTGACGTCGGTAAAATGCACACGAACAGAAGACAAAGAAAACTGGAAGAAAAGTTTTGTCCATATGGATGGACCTAGTAGTTTACCCCGACCTCTCGGTCCGCGACGATAGATGAGGGCGCCCTACTCACTGCGCTACCAAAGCTCATGCATGAGACTTCACAAAAGCGCTCTCTCTTTGATAGTAAGCTTGGTTAGAGGGGCGCGGTGTCGCCGTCTGGCATCGGTGAAGTGAAGTAGTGCATGAAGACGCTAACAAGTGCCGACAGGGAACGCTCTGGTAGTTTAAGCTTTAGGTGTTGAGAGATACACGCCAGCCAGATGCGGAACGCCTTTCCGCGTTCACGGCTCAAGCTAAAAAATCTGCCTCTCGCGTTGCTGAAGCGCTGTGTGGTACGCGCATGAGCCCAGACATACGTTACCCCCCACTAAAGAGCGCACACCTTGGGGTTTCTCTCCTAAAATGACGACGCTTTGAATGAGTGCTCATAGAGTACCCGTGTTATCTGCTTGTTGATGCAATCTTCGCGCGGGCTTGAGCACATGCTGAGTCCAGGTGTATGTTAACTCCTTCAGCTGCCACGATTACTCACGCTCTTTGTCGTTAGTCGGCGAGATGTAGATGTGCCACTAGGCGCCAACGTGGGTGCATCTACGTCAAGCGGCACTATTGCTGCCAAACACCAATACACATTATGCCTGCTCTCGTATATCAATATACGATAAATAATACACTATAAACCCCTGTAAATACACGGTTCACTTTCGTATAACACCGATTCCTATGACAGCGGGATTAACCATTGTTTTTTTTTTTTTTTTGGGGGGGGGGGGGGGGGGTTGCTTCACTTACAACCGATGTTACACGTGTCACCAGCGCTGGCGGTAAAGCACGCCGGACTTTTTCGAAACATTCACGATTGTTTCAGACTGTTCAGACTAGATTGGGGACACAACGCGGTCGTTTTTCAGCATGTGTAAATGACGACACGTTTATCCCCCCTGGTCAGATGATCAACAACAGACGACTGCGCTCGCCGCTATCATTCCATTGTGAGAGTTACTTGTTTTAATTGCAGGAAAAAAGTGTAACTTTACGGGCTCTTTTCCTTTGTTAAACACAATATTAATTAGAGCTAACAGACAATGATGGCATCATTGTCCGTTAGTTCTCATTAATACTGTTTTAAATGCAAATCATTTAATAGCGAACCTCAGACACTTTCGCCGTCTCTATCTATCTATCTATCTATCTATCTATCTATCTATCTATCTATCTATCTATCTATCTATCTATCTATCTATCTATCTATCTATCTAGCTGCCTACGTCCGGGCGCTCTCCTGGTCGTCTCCATGGCTCGTAAATTAACAAAATTGGGGGGACCCTTAAAGGGGTGGTGCCATCAAATTTTGAGGCTATAACAAGTTTGTTGTGGGTTTCCTCTGTATGCAAGGACACTCCACATGAAGGGTCGGACGCAGCAAACGTTTAGAATATATTTTAATTCACTTCCAAAGTGTACCTAAATGCTCATTCTCCCGATCGATGCCCATCGCTAGCGCATCAAAACTGACGTAGCTCTATGGGGAAGGACAACGAAAGTTGTAGTGACGTCACACCATATCTGTAGTGACGTGAGTGCCCTCGGGACCTCTGTTACCTCCAGAACGTGCGTACCGGCAAAGCATTGGTTGCTACATCACTTGCCGAGTTTCGATCGCTTCCTAGCGAAGTGCTGCGCATCTTCGCGCGAGCCTTGTATGGTCACGTGACCAAGCCTACTACACTGCTACGTCACTGCCCAACTTGGTGCCCAGAAACCGAAACCGAAAGTCGTCCGCATAAATAAGGCGATATTAAATTACTTAGCGAGAATACGTGAATCTTGGTGCGCGTATCATGCTTCCTAGAGCTATAAGAAACGCTTGCAGCGAAGAACACGCTAGCCACAAATTTGGTGGCACCACCCCTTTAAGCTTCGCCTTTAAGAGTTGAACGCTCTAGCAAAATCCTAGTGCGTACTTCAATCACTTTGTGTATACTATGTAATGGGTAGCATGCTTTAAACCACGAGCAATTATGAGCGGGAAATGTTTTCGAACTTGCTATGCACCCACTACATGGTCTTAAAGGAATACGCGCAGTAACGTGTGTGCCTTTTGTAATGAGTGGCCGGCTTTGAACCACGATGTCATTATGATATTCACATGTTCTGACGCCCGATGGCAATGTACGCTTGTACCACGCAATATTACTGAGGTGTTACATGTCCTACTGTGACACCTGTATACACGACGCGTGTGTTTGTAAAGCATGGAAGTTATTAGATGCGAAGCATCTTATGCTCGGGGCTCTGTCCGTCCCTCCCGCGTCCCGCGTCCCGCGTCCCGCGTCCCGCGTCCGGCCACTTTCATGAAGTAGGGAAGCACCCATTATGCGAACCAGGACACTGTAGTAATATGAAGGCCGTCAACCGCTACTACAGTCATCAGAGTCATGGCCGAGAGCACAGAGAGGTTGCTTAGCAATGGCTAGGCAGGTGGTGTCTGTCGCCCAGGTTGACCGCATTCGTTGATCTTGCTTGCATGTGTTTGGAGGGGGCTTAGTATGTCCCTCCTTCCCGCGTCCCATACCACCACAGCGCATGCGCGTCCCCCCCCCCCTCTTTCTCCTACGCTCACCCCCCTTTGTCTCCTCTAGGAATCCTCTACACTACGGAGCGGCCCCCCGCGTCCCACACCCCCCACAGCGCATGCGCGTACCCTCCCCTATCCTCTCCTACACTCACCCCCCATTCTCTACTCTAGAGAGAACGTCGAACGTTACCTAGAGAAGTCAATGGCACAGTACATATAGCCACACGCCCTTCGTGCTTGCGGGTGACTTCAACGTGGATATAACCACGAACGACTGGCTCGTCCACCACATGATAGACGTGTACTCGTTTCGACGCATTTCCGACGACAACCGACAACCATAAGGGGAACGTGCACAGACCTCATCTTCGCAAACTTCACAATGAAAACTCTTCAAAAGCAACCCCTGACGCTACACTTCACCGATCACAAGGCCGTCGTCTTCAAAGCGCCCCGTGCACCGACGCAAGGAATCGCACACGTTCCCTAAATAAACACGCAACCACCACATTCTCCGTCTTCTCTTATGAATTCTCATTTATCCTTTCAATAAAATTCCCGCTCAAGCTATCCATCTCTCCGCTGCTTCGCATCCACACATGCTTCCCTTTAGCGGGAGATGGCGAATTTTTTTTCACAGCATTTCCAAGCAGAGGAAGTTATTTTCAATATAATTCCAAGCCGAAGCGTGGCTGCGTGGTAGAACACTTGCTCGCCACGCAGATGGCCTGGGTTCGATCCTCACTCGGACCCGGAAGTTTTAGATGCGAAGCATCTCATGCTCGGGGCTATGTCCGTCCCACCCTCCCGCGTCCCGTGTCCCGCGTCCGGCGTCCCACGTCCGGCCACTTTCAGGAAGTAGCGAAGCACCCACAATGCGAACCAGAACACTGTAGTACAATAAGGCCATCAACCACTACCACAGTCACCAGAGTCATGGCCGAAAGCACAGAGAGGCTGCTTAGCAATGGCTAGGCAGGTGGTGTCTGTCGCCCAGGTTGACCCCATTCCTTGATCTTGCTTGCATGTGTTTGGAGGGGGCTTAGTCCGTCCCTCCTTCCGCGTCCCACACCACCACAGCGCATGCGCGTCCCCTCCCCCCTTTCTCTCCTACGCTCACTCCCGTTCTCTACTCTAGGAATCCTCTACTCTACGGAGCGGCCCCCCGCGTCCCACACCCCCCTACAGCGCATGCGCGTTTCCTCCCCTATCCTCTCCTACGCTCACCCCCCATTCTCTACTCTAGGAATCCTCTACTCTACGGAGCGGCTCCCGCGTCCCACACTCCCACAGCGCATGCACGTCCCCTCCCCCCTCTCTGCTACGGTCCCCCCCCGTCCTGTCCTCTAGGAATCCTCTACCGGAGCGGCGCGCACGACAGGTGGTGTGACAGCTGCATACTCCGCTGGGGGGCGCCACGGTAGTTCCGCGGTATGAAAATAAAGGAGCGCGCGCGCCTCATTCTTTCTCCTGTGCAGCACCGCGATGAGCGCCGGGACCACTGCCGTGAAATGAGAGCGGCGACGTTCCTCCCGCTCAAGCTGATTATCTCCCCGCTGCTTCGCATCCACACATGGTTCCATTTAGCGGGAGATGGGGAAGTTTTTTTTATTATTTATTTTATTTGCATCTTTCGCTATTTTTCGGTCACGGACAAGATGATGATTTTTCGCTCACAACCAACGATGCCGCCGCCGACGCCGACACCGACGCCGACACTGACGCAGAAATTTCTGCGAAACGAGCTCTTTAACGCTATCGCGTTAAAATTGGCATAGCAGGGAATCACTATATGAAGAACACGATTCGCTGGCCGGGACATGAATAACGCAAAATGCTTGTCGTGTACGTGGTGAAACCCTTTCCCTTGGTCACGTGCACGTGGCACATACCCGCTTACCACAGTTCATGTTACGCGGGTATGCACAACAGGTCACTAACACTCTCAATAAACAAGATAACAGCTAACAATCATTCAAGATTTCGGCAAACCTTACGCATTGTGAGAATCGATATCATGATGACTCATCGAATATAACAGCTCTCGCGTAACGTCCGTCGTGGTTGTGGCGTTGGCTATGCGCTCTTACAATACATAATTAGTTGTCTTGATAAATCAATTAATTTCAAAATATACACAAATACAAAATTTAGAATAATAACGTTCACCACATGCAATGGCCCGTGGTCTCTCGACATTCCAATTCCTTGATCCCACGCATATGGTCCGTAGAGCGACGCAATGTCCTCTTTATTTCTTACAATGTCTTGTCCTTACACTACCTCAAATACGTTTCCGATGTGGACAGGGCATCAAAAAACCTCGTTCCCACTGCCAGGACAGGAAGCATCATAGATCATTTCTACGTAGGAGACATCCCTAATTTTCAACAGTCGAGCCCGCTTAGAACGATACCGGACTTAACAATATATCTCTTACAACAATGAAGAGCTCTTGCACCGTCAGCTTTTGTATGCTGTCGGTGGTGAAATGACCCGCTTACAGCAATGCCCGCATGCTGCATTATTGGTTATAACAATCAATTCTGGCTGTTGGGTTTTCGTGCCTAAAGGTAATGGAATTCGAAATCCTTGAAAAGAAAGAAGAAAACGAGAAATTCAAGCTGCCGAACCCTAGGCCTACAACCCCAATGTCCCGCAGCGCCCCTTAGGATTCGTGGTATGCTATGCCGCATAACGTTGTGGCATTGCGGCAAAGCTCACTTTTAATATTCGCTACGGCGCTAGGAGCGGTTGATTGAAACTTGCTTAAAAAGTTGAGGCTTGGAAGAGTTTCGTCATACGAAACTTCAAATATTATCATACATAGGCTCTATGTGGCTTGTGGTAGTGCTGTGAAAGCGTCCAAATTTTTAAGCATGTCCCAAAAATTGGCACCTGTGTCATCCTTGTCCATGATTTTTTTTTTTTTGTATATCCCACCCGATGTTATATTTTTCTCACAACAGCCTGCCAACCCCCTAGATGTATTGCTTTTCTTTTTGTGAAACCCGTTTTTAGCAATTACCAGTTATAAAAAATGACATTTTCGTGTCACCTCAGTATTGTTGTAAGTGGGTTCGACGGTATACCTCATTCTTCACTATACATCGACCCACGTTACCGCGATCATGAACGAATCCAAAAACAAGTCACGTCCAGCTGCTAGTGCTGAGTCATGACGGTGACGATGACCTTCTTCAGGGACTGCCAAGAACCCTTCCACACATGCACAGGAAACGTGCGTGCGTCCTCCGTCATAACGGACAAACATAAGCACTGCATACCGGCTTACCACTTCTGTTGTTGGCAATACTCATGCGCGCTGCTGGCATCGTTGCGCAACTGCGAACAACTGATTCATCTTGAAAACAGCTCGACAACACGAGGACAAAGAAGGAAGAAACAACGGGACAGGCGCTGACTTGCAACTAAGAAGTTTATTAGAACGAACAAACAGTTTTATACAAGAAGATGTCATGTGCACACCGATGCTGTCGGTCCGCATCGGTGTGCACGTGACACCTTCTTGTCTAAAACTATGTCTAAAACTAAGCAGAGTTGTAGCCATGGGGGGGGGGGGGGGGTCAAACCCCCCTCGCCAGAAATTTTTAAGTTTTGCTTGCGTATATATGCCCGCACACATATAAACGCATGCACGAACATACATAAAGTATGGTTGAACCCTCCCTCCCCCCCGTAAAAAAATTCTGTATGCGTCCCAGATCGCTGGCTACAGACAGGCAACAAATACGATGTGAATCGTCAAAAGGGGAACCTGTAATCCAAAGAGATAAGTCTGCGTGTTGCCCGTTTGCTTCACAAGTGGTGAAAAGGCAAGTGGAATAACATTTCATGATATCGACGACCATTGCAAAGCCACACCAGTGCTACCAAACGAGGAACGCTCACATTAGCCTCGACGTCGACCACCTAGTTCTTGTTTACGCGGAGCTACTGCGGGTTGTGAAACACATGTGGATTATTTACTTACAGGACAGATATGCTGCATGCTCGCTCGTCGTATCGAAAGGCCCGACGCAGTGTTTGTGATTGAATGCTGTCGTAATATTGTGCACTTAGAAAGGAAAAGTAGAGAAAGCCTGTTGCGAGGCGTGGGTGCTTCTGTACGATGGAACAGCCGTAGAGATTCCGTGCATTCCTCTGTGCATGCGTGCGTTTGTAAACACGCGCGCGCGCCCAGCCACGTGACCTCAAGAGAGGAACCAATAGCGCGCGAGCAACCCTGACGGAGCCGCTGGCTCCCTCCTCGTTTTCTTTCTTTTCTCTCTCGCGTGCGCTGGGGCACCAGCCATTCAAAATACGCGCCCCGAACTTTTAGACTGCAAGACGCATCGGCTGAGAGCCGCGGCAACAGTCCATTCCCACTGGAAAAATAACACGTGGGCGAGCTGTAAGCGAGTGCCTCCACAGGTTGTCACTCTCGCTCAGTTGAGAACCCTCCCCTAATTACAAAGAGGCGTGGTCAATCTATCTTTAGGTTGGGGTGTGTAACAATGAACCACGCATTATTGGACCAATGTCGATGGTCCTGTTCTCCTCAAGAAGAGAATGAGAGGACACGAAGAGAGATTTAAGCGCAGGATAACGTCCTGCGAATCAGTCTAGTTGATTGTCCAACATGGTGTAGAAGTAGATCAACAAGGATCCCTTCTAGAAGTTTTTAGTGTAGCATTGTATCGGCTGCCCACCTAAACTCAGCCGTTCGTCTAGTTGAGGCACCTAATTAACGTCTGTAACGTAAGCATCGGAACTTCAATCTCAACTTGACTCGACCTGCCTGAGATCACCTTAAAGCAGTAGCTCCCGGAACCATCATCGTTGCAACGCCGCCGCCATGGCAGTGGAGCCAGAACTCTCTGTGACTTCTCGCACCCGATTGTCGGGGACCCAACGCTGCCGGTCATCACACGTATGCCTTCACCTGACTATACCGTCGAACTTTCTCATCTGTAGCTATTGTTCTCATCTGTCGTTCTTCATTTCATCAATTTCGTGTATTTTTAATAATGTCTCGCTTGTAAGCTCATTTATTGATTTTATATGTATGTTTGTTAGTTGGCTTTAAGTGTTGTATAGATTCCTTGTGCCGCATACCACTAGATTACAGCTGTCGTTTTCTTTTCCCACACGCGTATCTGATCTCTTCACTGTGTCTGCTTGCGTACGGAACGAACTAACCTGCTGTCATTCCCGCCGCCGACTTTGCGCCGCTGACGCTCGAGTGGCAGCTTGTAACACTGGTGTATGCAAAATTTTTAGATGTGAAGCATCTTATGGCGAAGCTTAATCCGGTGGTGGTGGTGGTGGTGTGCCGCGTGCCCTCCCTTACTGCGCATGCGCAAACCCTTTAAAAAAAATAAAACAAAAACCTCCTTTCCCTCTCTCTCCTCTAGGTATCCCTTCCCGCGGCAACCACACCCTCACTGCGCATGCCCCTCCCCTCCTCTCTCCCCTCCTACGCTCCCCCCTCTCTCCTCTAGGCATCCCTGCCCGCGGCGTCCACACTCCCACTGCGCATGCGCGTCCCCTCCTCTCTCTCCTCTCCTACGCTCCCCCCTCTCTCGCCTCGCGACGCGACGCCGACGCAGGCAGCGTCTGCTAGCGAGTTTCTTGGTTGAAAAAACCGACTGCTCGCGCTGCACAACCGTTCACTGGCCACTCCGTATATATGGCAATGGATTTTGACCTGCAAGGTGGTGCCGGTGGGAGATTTCTCCTGTGCGTTGTTGAACAATAAAAATTCGCAGCGTGCGCGTTAACTAAAAGCGGACTGCGGGTCTCTGTGTCCAGTCGGAGTCTTCTGTCTCTCATTGCCCATTAGTAGCCATTGCCATGTTCCAGTAGGAAACACCGCTCCATCCCTGCGTGCTTTGCGCCTCCCCAGTTTTCTCTCCTGCGCAACGCTGCGATGAGCGCCAGCGTCAACGCCGCCGCCAGTGTAAGCGTTAGCGCCCGCTGCTTCACATCTACACATGGTTCCCTTTAGCGGGAGATGGTGTAATTTTTTTCTGGGCACAGGTTCACCAATAAAGATTTGAATGTTTACCGGCTTGAATTCTGTGTTTTTCACCGTCACAATCACATGACAAAACTTAGCCTGCCATAAAAATATGTCAACAATATTACAGATTTTCTGTAGCAGAACGTAAACAACCAATAAGTACAATACGTAATATTGTACGTGGATTAACAGGCTTTCTTCCTGAATCAAGTGTCGCGGAATATTATCAGTAATGTTGTGTTCGTTACAAAAAAAAAGGGGGGGGGGGGAATTCAGACAGCTTCTCGTTTGTGGTGCCAAGCCTGAAGGAAGTGTGGAGCAGAGCGGTCTCCTTTGTTTCTCTTTATTTTTCTCTTTCTTTCATTCTCTCTTTCTTTCTTTTTTCTCACGTCAATTAATGTTTCTATGTCTTTTTGTCTCTGTTTATTTCTATTCCTTTCTTTCTCTCTTCACGTATTTCTTTCTTTTTTCTCGCTTCCTCTTTCCTTCCATCTCTCTCTCTCTTTCTTTTTCTTTAATCTCTCTTTCTTCCTCTTTCTATCTCTCTTTCCTTTCTTTCTATGCTATGATTTACTCTCTCCCTCCTTCTTTCCCTCCTCCTCGCCCTCACTTCCATTTCGCACCCCTTACTACACTACAAGGATACAAGGATATGCTTTGCTCTGCTGGCGTGCCAGGATAGCCGAGTGCATGTTACGACGCTCGCCTTCGAATCGCTGGGTCGAATGCCGCCTCGCCAAGAATTTCTCTCTCTGTCTCTCTCCTTCTCTTCCTTTCTATATCCCTCTTTGTGCACGTTCTCTCACCCATCAGAGTTACTGTATCCCACGCCGGACAAATCGGCGCACGTGTTTTGGGGAGCGAAAGAGAAGATGAAGAAGAGGAGGGAGCGAGCGCGTTCTGGTTCGTGATAATGATAGTTTTCTGTCGACGATTAACGGCATAGCGAAAAGTTTAATAGCTCCTCTGTAAAACATTAGAAAATATAAATCGTATGGTTCTCGCAGGCATTTTCTCAGCGTACGTGAGACATTTTCTGGATACACACTCGCCACGATCCCGTGGACCTTGTGTTCGTGTACGTATATTGCATGTTCCATTATTATACTGTACTGCGTACTGTCATATTTCTCAGTGTACCGTTTTCTATGACTCTCTTGGATCTGGATGCTCTAACTTGCCAACTAAGATTATGCTCTTTTCGTCTGTGTCACCTACTTCAGGAAGCTTTCTTGTTGCCCGACTGTTTCTCTTAATATTGCAAGTCGGAGCTAAGGAGCAGCCGGCGTCCCTGTGGTGCGTCAACATCTGCTTAGACACATTTCATGATATGTAACAGTAATGTTATTCATAACAGTTGTCTAATGCTTGCGATGACAGGTACTTTTCATTTATGCTGAGAATTCATTCATTCATTCATTCATTCATTCATTCATTCATTCATTCATTCATTCGTGCATTTGTAAACACTGCGATCCCTTTCGCAGAGTGGGATTACAAGTGGGCTTATAAAAGACTGCTCAGAGGAGTACCATAGACGTAGGAAGCTGTACTAGAAGCGAAAGTTGGGCTAGTTGGTGGTTCATGCTTGGAATGTAAAATCAGCGCAAAATATAGACAAGGACTGAAGAAGAGACGACAAGGAGCTGAACTCGCAACGAAACTTTATTGGAAAGCACACGCACATATATCAAGCAGCCTACCTAGTCACGTGGCACACCAAAGGCGTCTGCGCAGCAGAGCAAACAGGGTACGTGGCACACCAAAGGCGCAGACGCCTTTGGTGTGCCACGTGACTAGGTAGGCTGCTTGATATATGTGCGTGTGCTTTCCAATAAAGTTTAGTTGCGAGTTCAGCGCCTTGTCGTCTCTTCTTCAGTCCTTGTCTATATTTTGCGCTGATTTTACATTCCAAGCATTCCAAACGTAGGAAGCTGTTCTGTTAGCGTGTGACATGCGCTAACACCCTTTCGCTCCCCTGTAGATGCCAACTACGTCACTGTGCACGGAGATGAGTTGGTCACTACAGCGATTTGCTGCTTCTCTTATATCTCGAAGACCACCGAGTTTGACATAGATGGTAGTTTCATCAAACATTATTAAACGTCTGTCGAAGAGTGTCTCACTTAGAAAACGTAGATCAAGCCTTTGATCAGCGGATATTGCTGATTATAGCAAAGTGCGGAAAAGAAGCTAAATTCATAGGCTATATATTTATTCAGTGAAAAACGCTGCAATATTTATTAACGAGTGCTTGGCGCGTCAGCTCTCTTTACCATTGTGCATTGTTATAAACAATTTCTGAGACTCCTAACCACACCTCGCTGCCCGCGAAGCAACAGCGATTTGATTTTTTTAATAATTGACACATTTCTGTGGAGTGGCTCGTTAGCGGCGGCGTTACATTTATTATTAGGAGCGAAGCTCCTTAGGCCGGCACCCGTTCGCCGTTGAAGCTCCCTGGATGCGTCGCCGGCTCAAAAAGACAATGAAACGCCGTGCACGCCGAACGCCGAGCGGTTTGCTTCTAACGCACCAGAAATTCGAGGTTAAATAAAAGAGATAAGCTCTGTGCACAACTGGTTATAATGATCGTCTTTACTTTCACCATCGTGAATTGTGAAATGACAACCATCACTCTAGCGCAGCACAGGGCGCTTTGTCTAAGGTAGCAGTAGACGCTCTTCCCTCGCGCCGCCGGCGCAACAACAAAAAAATAAAAAAGAAAAAAAAGAAACGGCACGTGGTGCAAGGCGCTCGCGGCGTTCGGCGGCATTGCGCAAAAAACAAGGTGAGCGGCGCAAAAACAGTTCGCGTTTATAAACGACAATAAAATTTACCGAAAACCATGTTTGTACATGTATAAAAAAAATAAGGACCCACTTGATATTACTTAGGGCTCCTCACAGAATATGGATAGTCGTCCTCAGAATCGTAAACGTGAATATGATGAAGACGATAAGCAGCTTGGCAAGGATGCGGAGCGCAAGGCCAGAGCAGCAACAGCAAGATGAGCCCGGCAACAGGGTCCTGCGGTTAAAGCACGACGAGCGGAGCTACAAAGGTTACGCCGACAGGATCCTACCGTACGTGCTACACACTAAGAAAAAGTCGAGTATTTTGGGAGTATTTCTGCTGCACAACAATAATCGTCATCTGGCTTGCTCACGTTTCCTCTCTTGAAAACCCGGCTCTCGGCACATTCCTATCAAGAATGCTATGTCACGCCGATAACGCGCGCGGCGTTCGTGACCGGGAAGTGCCGGGACGGCGGTGATAACGCCAGGAAAGTGCGCGGGGTAGATGACGATTATAGTTGTGTAGCAGAAAGACACCCTTTTTACTCGATTATTTTCTAGAGTGTAGAGCAGCCGAATCTAAGCGCCGACGCCGCCAACCGTTTCAAAATGTACATAGTCGTTTGCTTCCCATTCTAAGGAGCTTCGCTCATCGGTTGTATTCGTACTCGGAACAACTGCTAATTTTTCATAATACGTAAGTGTAGTCATCGACATATGACAGTGCAACCTCATAAGCTTTCCACGAGCGTGACCAGAGCAGGCAGAAACCCGACAAACTTGAAACTATAGTCGGAGAGAACTTCAGAAGTCTGGGGAGGCCCCGCCCAGACGACCGAAGCGCGGCAGCCGATCGCCTCCGCCGCCGGAGAAATAATTCTGCTCATGCACTCGGCAATGTCCTCCGAAGGCGTGGTCACCGGCCCTCCGGCTCATGACGTCAGTCCGGAGAGCGCTCCTTATTAAATGCGAAGCATTTCTTAGCGAACTTCGGCGACTTTGAGCGCATCTATCTATCTAGCCGCCTACGACTTTGTGCTCTCCTGGCCGTATCGTTAATGGGATTTATACCAAAATTGGTATGGCATAACATGACTGTATGACAAACATGACTGACTGGTCATATTATCACGAGTATGGAAATGTCACTCCGGTACAGGCGCTGAAAGGATATCCAGTGGAGGAAGACGACGACAATGTTGTTGTGGGTTAGACCCTCGAGCTGCCTTGTTGGCCTGCGATCCTGTGCGCCCTGTGCAGCGTTACCTAGATCGGCTCTCACGGAATAAATCTTCCCCGTAACAATATCATGGAAATCATGACTAACTCGTCATGAAAAGTATGATTTACACGCCATGGCCATAGTGCTCCTGAGGCCGTTTTCTTAACTTGGTATATCCAGAAATTGGTGCGATGAGACATTTCTGCATGACCAACATAAATGACAGTTGCAGTGATGTGATTGACCAAAGCCATTTTGGCGCAGCTTCTGGAGCAACTAAAATCTCACTTTGGAGCAGCATAACAAGCGTTTGGAACAGTTACTTGCCACACATTTCCGGCCGCAAACATTTGTGTCTAAGCCGGAGCTGTTCCACCGCATGTCAAAAGAAATGCATTCATGTACGCACGCATGCATGTTCATTTGGAGTACTCCTAAACATGAAATAAGGTAATTTGCTCTTTGCTTTTTCGCGGACATTCGCAAGTCAGCTCAAACCACCTAGCATTTCCCAGGAATTCACTTGGCATTTGTAAATGACTGTGGCTTTCCCTGATGCTTTAGTTACAATACTGGAAGCATAATCTGTCTTAATTTTTCATGCATTCTATTTACCTTCCAAAAAAAAGTCTGATTACATTTGTGCTTTTAGCACAATTTAGTCCATCAATGTGTGGAGGAGTGTCTGCTGTTGTGCTTTATGTACAGAATCGTTAGGGTCCTGGTTAATGAATGGTTCATAAGGACCATCATTTAGTAACTGCTTCTTTGTTCCCATTATTTAATGTGTGTCCGACAAAATTTATGGTGGTGGGAGAGAAGGAGTACGTATTTACATTTGACAAGGTGTTTAACATGTACAGTTGCTGAGGTCGAGAAGCCCAGCCGAGATATACCGGAGTACTGGGACACCATGCCTTCTCAGCGAAGTAACAGTCATGTGTAGCCACGTGGTATTGTTGGTAAAATCTATCCATTGTATGGCCTTAAAACTTAGGCACCCTGCATAAAATATTTTAAAAGTTAACTAGAAGAAACAGCACTAGAAATTAAAAACAAATTAATAAACAGTCGGCTCTGCATACACGTACCGAATTATTGTAATCAATACAGTCACGTAAGACTGTCGTCCAAGAACAACTTGATCATTGTTACTTTTCTCTGACTATCCGCAACGGAAACTATCTAATTGAACTCAATAATGTTATCTCACAGGATGGCCTAGTAGTAATCGAAAACTAACCTAGTTAGTTTCGCAATATGGGCGAGTCGACATTCCTTGGAAGGCTTCCGCTCAGTAACTACTTCAGCATAGCACATTCGTGTCTTCTGCGATGTTCACTCCAAATTGCAGTGTCGACCTATGGATTTCGAGCGTCTGCCCTCACGTTTTTCACCGAAAGAACGCAAGAACACCGTCCCGGCGCATGCTTGGCGCAAATAATGAAATTTTTGCCAAGATGTAGCAGGATGTAGCTGGTTTCACCTCTTGGCGCAGTTTGGCGCAACTGGCGCAGGTATCACATCACTGCAGTTGCTAATATGAAAATCATGACCTGCTTGTCATGTACAACATGGTTTACATGCCACACTCATTGTGCCCTGACGGCCGTTTCGCTAGCTTGATATACACCAAACTTCCTATTGAGTGACGTGACTGTATGACGAGCATAAATGACAAGTGGTAATATGGAAATCATGATATGTCATGTGCAACATGACTTGCATGCTACGCTCATGGTACTCCCGTGGCCGCTTCGCTAGCTTGATATACACCAAATTTGGTATTGAGCGACGTGATTGTATGACGAGCATAAATGACAAGTGGTAATATGGAAATCAGGACATGTCATGTGCAACATGACTTGCAAGCCACGCTCATGACACTCTCGGGGCCGTTTCGCTAGCTTGATGTACACCAAATTAGGTATTGAGTGACGTGACTGTATGACGAGCACAAATTACAAGTGGTAATATAAAAATCATGACATGTCATGGGCAACATGATTTGCATGCCACGCTCATGACACTCTCGTGGCCGTTTCGCTAGCTTGATATACACCAAATTTTTAAGGCGAAAGCCTTTAATATCTCATGCTTACGTCCGTCCATCCGTCCGTCCGTCCGTCCCACCAGCCGTGACTTGGCACGGTGCCAGGTGGGCGCCGGGGCGCGCAAACGGACGCCGGTCGCGTTGGACTTTGCTTGCATAGCGTCGCTGTGCCCGGCGTCTCTAATCATGCAAGGAGGGAGACGCGCGCATCACGTTTCATTTTTACCGACCCCGTCTCAGTGGGCATAGGCGTTCGAGGAACACACTTGGGAATCGACAAAGTGTCCGTCAATTTAAACGCTAAAACGCGGATGGCGTCTGCACGATGCGCAAAGCGCAAGAATACGAACGCATGCGAAAAGGAGGCAAATTGGTCACGCGTCTCGTTGCGATTTGAGGTAAAAAATTAAGCGAACATAAGTGGCAGGTGGTAACATGGAAATCTTGGCATGCATGTCATCTACAATGCCATTTACATGCCATGCTCATGGTGCGCTTGCGTCGAGTTCGCTAGCTTTATATACACCAAAATATGTATTGCGCGACGTGACTGTATAATGAACGCAAATGACAGGTCCTAACATGTAAATAATGACATGCATATTTTGTACAGCATTATTTGCTTCTTGCTGGCTGCTTCGCATTACATCGATTCCCACAGTGCGTGGGATCTGCCGGTTTTGGTGCCGGCTTGTATGCATCCGCCTTTGAGGAGCAAATGCCGCGGACTTCTAAAGTTGTATCCGATTTCTAGAAGCAGAATCTTGATTCTCGGCCGCATTACTAAACTTCAAGTGCGTTTCTACTAACGGCGCCAATCCGACAGTATCGCAAATGTTTAGAGACTAACATTCTCGTTTGCTGCCATGGATAATGCAGCAATTTGTGTTTTTTCTGTTTCAATTTGCAACAGAAATGGCGAGAAATGGGATTCCAAGGTTATTAGAATTATTATGAAAATATTATCCCCATTCTGTGTTTTGCACAACATCAGGTACGAGAATCATGGTCAATATAATGTATTTGAATACATGGCACGTGAGTTGAACTAGTGTCTATCTTTCCCAGTTTATGTGTTATGAATGAGTCTAAAATACGTTTCTACTTTTCTGACCTAACTATGAGTGCCGAATGTACTGCTCTTGGCGCCGACGGAACAATTAACTGTCTCATACGTGGCTTTCTCACCCCTTTGTCATATGTACTTTCACGGCAGAAGCTGTGAGACATATGTGCACACATACGTGTGCAACTCAATTATCGCGCAGTTAGCTTCATTTAAAACTTCTTGCCAATAACCGCGATAGTAGGGTGACCGGTAGCCCTCGTCTCAACGCTTGCCAACAATTGTCGCTTGTTCTTCCATACCCGCAACAGCACTGAGACCACTCAGCACAAAGTTCCTTTAGCCTTTCGCGAAAGCTCGTATCTCGCGCAGAAAAGTTTAGAAATGGGACGCGGCATTCACAAGAGCGCGTTGAATGGAAGGGCGCAGCCTCGTCGCCTCAGAGCCAGCTACGGTCACGCCTCGCGTCTTCTCAGCCGGACATTGAGAGGCAGGCGCGCGTGTAGAGAAGAATGCATCGCGAGCAGGGCGCCACACAGGCGTCCTGGCGACATTCACGTCTACGGTGACGAAATCGTAAGACTTCCCGGTGCTTTTCGGAGATCGCGGACACCGATACCACCGTTCCACACGAGTGTGTGACCACATTGCAATAGCTTCGCCCGTTTTTCGCCGTCCAGGCGCGAAACGACGAAGCTTGTCGGGAAAAAAGCGACATTTGATCGAAGCGCATTCCTTATAGATACAAGGCTGGTGACAAGTTAGCTCCGCTGCCATAGGAATATACCTTTTCATATGTGCCAAAGCAATCGCATGTACGTCAAGGAAACCCAGGTGGTTGAAATATCAGAAGATCTTCACCGAGACATCTCTCATTATCATGAGCATGGTTTATGGACGCAAAACCACAACAATTACTAATTATTGAAGCAATCGGAACTGATAATAATGGCCAAAGAAGACTTCACGTTGGCGCCGTACGCCTTTCTGAGGCCTCAGCGTGCGTTGTAAATCCTTTTCCGAAAAACGAGCTGCTGCTTTTGGCCATGTGTACTGTGAAGCGGTGCGCACCGAAGCTGTAATGGAGATCTGCATGCGCAGGTTCTTACTCTCTTCCTTCTCTCGAAGGTCGCCAGATCGAATCCCGGCTGCGGCGGCCACATTTTCGATGCAGGCGAAAAAGCTTGAGGCCTGTGCACTTAGAATTAGGTGCATGTTAAAGAACCCCAGGGGGTTGAAATTTCCGGAGCCCTGCGCTACGGCGCCCCTCAGAATCATATCGTGGTTTCGGGACGTAATACCTAAAGAATTATTCTCATTAAGATTTTTCCTTCTCGTACTCGTGATGATGCATGCAACGATTTCGAACACCGTGTAGCCCAGTAATGAAAAACACAGCGCAGACTCAGGTAAAATCTTTTTCGTTTAAATGTGCTTTTAGCTCCCGGCCGCTCCAAGGTAATTGAGCCACGTCCACGATAAAAGGAGGTCCGCTAAGCATTCTCTCATTTATAAGCACGGCTCATGAGCGATTAGCTGGCAGTGAGCTTACATCGAGGGAAGATTAACAGTGCTCCTTTTAAGTAGCGAGCACTTTAGGGGACCAGGCTGTTGTATGCCGTCGTCGTCGCTTGGCATAACGCAGGCAAAACTACGTGTAGCACAGCCAACTGCAGGATATTGAGCGTGCGCTCGCGCCAAAGAGAAGTCTTCTTCCTTTTTTTCTTCGAGCGCCTTAATGATGATATAAAGTGCGGACGTTACTGCGATGGATAAGGAAACACAACACAAACCACGTGTAAAAATTGAAGGAGAAAGCAAGCGAGAAATAGAACGAGAGAGAAAGGATGAAAATAGAAAGAAAATAGAAATAAACGGAAATAAAAAAGAAAGCACAAAGACTGGACGAAAAAAGATGAAGGGGACATACACAAGCGCTTGTGTGTGTCCCCTTCATCTTGTCCCGTCTAAAAAAAAACCTGCGCTTCAGATGTCGTACCAACAAGGCCAGAAAGTAAGTCCACGAGAAAAGGCTAGAGAAAGAGAGTAGGAAAGAAAGAGAAAACCGAAGAGAAACAAAGAAGGCTGCTCAGTCCTTCCGGCTTAGCGCCACTAGTGCGAGCTGCCTTAATTTCTTCTTCTTCTTCTTCTTCTTTTAACGTATGAGCAGTAGCCTAAATAATCAATAGCTCCATGTGCATACGTGGAAAAAGTTTGGTTTCTGTGGCAATTGCGCAGGCGTTCTTCCAGTAGAACGCACGGTCAGGGGACACACAATCAACGCATTGGAACTCATTGGAGGTATGAGGGGGAGCACAACCGCAAGAAAGCTCGTGCAATTGAAAGAGGCGGAGGAAAAAAAATGTTGCAAAGCACACTGCTCTGGATTTAGACTGGCTTCCTTTCAGCCTCATTAACGAACTAAGATGTCACTGTAAACACGAATTGTTGAAAGCGGTAGAAAAAAAAGCCTACATTGCAGGCAAATATCGGACAGTATATAGGCAACAAAGTAGCATGAATTTAATCTATTAGCCAAGGGAGAGAAATATATAATTCGCTCATGTGGACGAAGGACGGCAATTTGGGCTTGGTTGGTTAAAGTGCATTTTTAAAAGAGTTTGCAGCGTAAGCCCGTAAGTGCTGAAGGAAAAGGCGACGCAGTAAAGTACGGAACGCAAAGAGGAGCGCACACGTGGGCGCTCGTGTGCGTTCTTCTTTGCCTTCAGTTCTTTACTCCGTCGCCTTTTCTTTCAGCACTTACGTGCTTGCGCTGCAAACTCTTTTAAAAATGCTTATATAGACCGCTCACCATTGCATCGGTACAATGCAGTTTTGGCAATGCCAGCATTGCAATAAAATTAGAAGTGCAAGCATGGGCAGAACAGAACGCCATTTTGGGAGCCCACCACAGCGCATTTGCAATCGATAGGCGGTTAGACGATGACCTATTCGTACGTGCGCAGGTTATGGAAACATCTCGAATAGTAAATAGACGTTAACTCATGGCCTTTCTTGAGACTACTGTTGCGTATGATATCATTCATCAGAAATTATTATGGTATCTATCGAAATTTTTATTGTACATACTCGAATAAGCTGGCATCGTTGACGACTGTATACATCATTTGACGGGCATAAATTGAGCAAAATACAGGCTGTCTAGATTGCGAATGGATAAGTAAAAAGCAAAATGTTGATGTAAGAGAGGCGTTGTGGCATAGGTGCCCGTTCTCCAAGATGTTATTACTGATGGAATTTGTGCGGATGGAAACCGCACTGGAAAAAAAAGGAACATTGCTTTTAGCACAGGTATGTCATGCAAATGGGCCGGCATGCTGATAGAGCAGCAGCTCCAATGCTAATTTTAAGCTGACGAAAAGTTCTTATTCGTCGACAGCTGAGATGACATAGAGAATCGGGCTAATATATGCGGGCAGAAAAGTGAACCTCTACGAGGTAAATTTACTGACAAAATAAATATTGGTGGCGATGTGTGATAGGCTAAGTACTCAACTTCGGCCTTACTATCAGCATTACGTAGGCTCACGCTTATACTCACACATACTTCAACGCACTAGCGTTCATATTTGTTAATCCGAGGTATGAGTTATGGGGAAGGGTGAGGGTGCCTTGACCTTCCCCCATTCTAAACTCTTTCATAGGAAGTTCTTGATAAAAATATCTCGTGTGAGTCGTGCCTTTCAATGAATGTTCTTACTAACTGCAACCACTGATAGCCCGCATTTGAAGATACGTGATCAAAAGGCGCCACGTAGAGCACAGATTACGCGAGATATTGAGGTTAAAGAGCATTGAGGGCATGGTCGAAAAAGCTAAGTATATGTTAGCGTGTATGAAAGGCCCATGAATTGACACACGCAGGCTCAGACTCAGGTCAAGCCGTGAGTCTGAGTCTGACTCCGGCTGAGTGACATTTTGGTAAGTTTGAGTCCGAATGAGTCCGGTTGAGGAAAATATTGGTGAGCCTGAGCACGAGTGAGCTCTACACGCAAACTATATTTTTGATGAGTCTTCGTAAGCTCCACATTTTTTTTCCGACCTGTGGTGGTAGCAGTGAGCAGGCGGTATTACTACAGAGCCAGAAAATAGTTAGGGTAAAAGAATACAAGTACCTTAAGGGTACAGGTAAACGAAGGCGACATGTTACAAAACCAACAGCAGAAAGTCACTGCAACAAAGGGAAAAGGAAACGGTGCAATAATTAACCACAGAGCGTTATTGGGATGCAATGAGTAAGAGGTGTATCACGATATTTTCGGAAATGTTTGATGGTTCGGGGATTCGCACTGGCTACACTGAGTGGTTGGCAGTAAGTCAGAAGTGAAAACCGGACTGGAATTAAAGGAATGTGGGAACGCCTGACAAAGGTCACTCACGAGAAGACGACAAATGAGGCTGTAAAGGGCGATGTGGGCTTGACAAGTTTTGGGGTGAGAGAAGCTGAGAGCATAAGCTACTTCGAGGAAAGACTAAGGAATACGAAAGACAATATATGAGCGCAGAAAGTGTTTCCGGTATTTGCGTATGAAGTATGTTCATTCACAGTGAAGAAAAAGAAATGGGAGGCTGGCCAGCAAGTACACGGCTGGCACTTTCACCGCAAAATTTGCTTGGAAGTTAGAGCGCACGAAGGTCACATCGCTCGCTGCAGCGGCCGGGCTTGCGAAAGAAGCGTGCTGCTCAAACATAAAGAAGTAACTGTAACAGTTGTTAGCTCGCGCTCGGCCTGTGTCTACTTGTGCTTCTTTTTCGTGCGTCCATCTTTGTGTTTGAGCAGCGCGCTTTGAGTGTCGAACTGAGACAGTTGTTCGCGCTCGTCCTGTGTGTGTTCTTTCAGGTGCGTCCTTTGTGCTTGAACAGCTCGCCGCAAGTTCTGAACTGCTTGCCGTTCTTCGCGTGACATTCCAATGTAGCTGTCGCATTCATTTATTCGCCCTTCCGGCGAAACTGCTAATTTTTATGTGCTTGTTGATGCCACCCTTGCGTGGTCTTCACGATATGCTATATCCAGGCATATGCTAACAGCTTTAGCTACCACAACGTTTAAATCATGATCATGGGCGTTAGTCGTCATGATGCAGATGTACCACCATAGGCGTCAACGTGGGGGGCATCCACGTCAAACGGTGCTATAGCTGTCAAACACTGACAGACATTGTACAAGCGCTGATATATTAATGCACAATAAACGGTCCACTATCTCTCAAGACACCTTTCACTTTCGTGTTATACCGATTCCTATGACGGATGGATCAGCCATGTTTTTTTTTTCTTTTTTTTTTCACAACCACATGAATGGGGCATGGTGACGCAAAAGGAGCTTTGAAGCGAGTTCGGTACTTCAGTCATTTCTTCTACCACAATATAAAAAGCTTTAGTTTGTCCACCTCGTGTTTCATTACTTGTTGTTCGCCCCTCTGTGTGGTATTTTTTTCTCTTTCCTGTGCGCGTTTTTCAACGCAGGTATTATATGAATCATGTCTTAGAACGAATCAGTCGCTGGAGCATCGCCCATCAATGCTTTTGATCTCTCGGTGTGAAAGTTGCTTTGCGCTGTGGTCTCGAAACTCAATAGGACGGTTGCGCAGCTTCAGTCAAATCAAACGGTGATGGCAACCACTCATGGACCGCAATAACAAAAGCTGATTTACATAATATTATTTAGGCATCAATATGAAGTAGGTCTCGAAAAATACTCGGTATACTTAAGATAAAAAAGCATTCTATAACTTTAGCAAGAAAAAAACCTTTGGATAATGTATTCCCGCAATTAACACCCGAATGCCGCTACATTATATAGTAACGGGGCTCAAATTGTGATCTTGATTGGACATAAATAAAAAGTTATAACAGAAGTAAAAACAGCATTTTCGCCAAAATGTTTTATGTTCATGCAAGCTAGAGAACGTTGCTTATTGACAACATACATGGCCCCAGGGTTGCCAAGTTTGGCTACTTTTTTAGGCCGGTGGCGGTAGAAAAATCGTCTTGGCTTTTGGCTAATCACTCGATACTTCCTTGTTCCCCCCGATTTGGGCCTAAACTATCAATACGTGGTGATTCCACAGCCGCTAGCGTTCGACTATGCGATGTCAGATCATGGCGGCCAATACGTGTTTCCAGCTTTAAAAAAAATTGAATCTAGCGCATAAGAAAAGCTTTTTGGCTACATGGCTTGGACTCGGAGAAAACTGTTGCATGGGTCTTCATTTTGCAGGCCATCTATTGCTCCACAAAACATCGAGCCGCAATTGGAAGTGAACAGGACAATCGAAAGAGCTTGGCATGCAGCTAGCGTTCTCCATTCGTGGACATTAAAAATATGACATCCAAGGAACTGCTCGTGTCATTTCTTGGGAATAGGAACAGACTGAAACTCAAAAATATTACTGTGCGGATTGAACCGTCACGCAACAAATGATTGCGAAAATCACGACAATTTGTTTCGATCTCAGCAGCATGCGATTTCGAGCGCACTCGGGCCGTACTCATTTTTGTTGTCGCTACTAGGCTGTTACTTCTAATCCTCTTAAGAAAAGACATACAATACGCGTGAAGAGGTTCGTTCTTGTAAACAACGCGGGAAAACTTCGTCATCCTGCAAGTAATGGTTGCTAATGTCAACAATTTGTTCTTGAATCTAAGCAAGTCTGATTTTGAAGGGTGCATGCTGTACTCATATTTATAATTTTGCTAAAGGGCTTTAGCATTTGGTCATGTAAATAAAAACGTCCGCGATTTTTCCTTACGCATGTGGTGATTTTGGCTACTTTTGCTGTCCTTGGTTGAAGTTGGCTACTTTCGGGCTGATTTTCCCAATTGTCTGGGTATTTTTTCTCTTTTTGACCTGGCCACCCTGCATGTCACTGAGAACAGTATCATGTAAGATTCATTATCACAATCAATGCTACCGTAGAAACGGGTCCACTCTGGATGGCAGCTGAAGCAAGAAGAAAAAAAACGCGCTAAAAAAAATGCAACAGTGACAACGGGTCATGGCGTAAACCAACACAATTTGCTTTACCATACAGCACTTTCAGTGCGGCCAAAAGTTTATGGCAAAATGAGAACTCGAGATAAAAGCGTGTCCTTCCCGAATAGCAATGCGCGGATTCTCGGGAGATTCCTTTCACAATGGACGCGCGTGCACAGTCAAGTTCATAATTTAATGGGTTCTGCAGTCGGATGCAGCCCAAGAAGTGACTAGAAGTGAAGTGTCGCAACAATCCACTTAGTTTTCGTGGCATATGTGCCCTTCAAAGGTTAAGGCGGAATTTGCTGTGTCCTAAACGTATCAGACACTCTTAACCGTAGCAAGATTTGTGCAGACTGGTAAAGAAGATCAAGAATACTTTGATATTTGTTGCCGAATTCGTAGGTGCTCATTTCTGCGATATTTTCCGTTGATTGTTATTTTACGAACGCCATTCCTGCATGCTCCATTTGGCACCTGTGATTATAATTAAAGTATAAATAAATAAATAAATAAATAAATAAATAAATAAATAAATAAATAAATAAATAAATAAACAAGACTCGATGTACTAATGCATGCTTAATGATATGTTTGCATTCGGTAAAATTTTGGTCAGTCTTTGCTTGTCCGGTGTCACAAAAGCAATGACAAGACTGCAATACAAATGGAATCAAGTACGCACTAGAGTTCTAGCCTGTATGATTTCTGCAGCTGATGAAGTTTTTGTACTACTACTACTACTACTACTACTACTACTACTACTACTACTACTTACAAAGTTCCCAATTATCCTAGATATTACGTATCAGTCAATCAAACAGCCTTAAATAAACTGCGAGTGCGTAATTGCGCTACTGTTTTCTTGTAGCGACAGGAATCGACAGTCCGAGAATCGCACTGGCTTGTTCACTGCCACTTGAGAAGGTATTTTAGGCACTTGCTAGCAGCTTTAGAGCACAAGTTCTTGACGAATCGATCGACCCAGAACAACATCTGGCGTGCGTCCAGCTGCATCCTGAGATAACGGTCGTTTCAGCATCCCACCCCCACGTAGTTCCATACAAACGTAATCGAGGAACTTACTCTGGAGCTACGGTCGTGTTGATAGAAATAGAATAATGCATATTACAGGGATTTCTCTTTGCGTACGTGGCTTCCAACATTATTGTTAAAAAAATATTATAAGCCTTCACGTTCCAAAGCAACGATATGATAATGAGGCACCACGTAGTGAGGGATGAAGTTCAGCCACCTGTATGACGGACACGTTGACGTAAGAATACCGAAGTCTCTACATTCTACCACGACGTAACGGGGCCGCTCTGGCCTGCACCCTCGGCAATCTTAGCAGTTATATGCGCTGCGCTCTAAAAAGTGTATACCCTCAAAGTTGTTGCTTTGAAAAGCAACTTATACAACGCTGAATAGGATTTTCATCTGGGCAAGCTGGTATTGACTCATGGCGAATATAACCAAACAGCGCAATTAAAGCGAGGAAGAAGAATGACTTGGACACGTCGCGAGCTCTGACTTTCAGCCCAAAAATTTCACTGAGAGGACGAGTAAAAACGCACGTAACCAAGCATGGTGTCCCTACAAGGCAATAAAACCATCATTGTCAGCATTCGTTGCTACATAAAGACGTACAAGACAACTAAACCGCCCTTAGGGCTTGGCTATAAACGATTTCCACATTCTAAAAAGGAAGTTTCTTTAATCCGCACAGCAATTGCAGCGCTCGCGTCGTGTCCCAGTCATCCTTCGTCAGCGTCTTAATAGCGCTCTTTGCTCATATTTGCTATAATTTTGCACAACGTTTTCTTCATAAACCATCATTCGCAGGTTGATCCCTTTTCAAGTTGTTGCCAGTGGTACACTTTCGCGGACTGTCTATGTGCCTCCACACGACCAAAATAAATGCCCACTACCAGCTGCAGCATTTGAGTATTTCTGACTGTGATGTTCGTGCAACCGATTAACCGAGACATCTTGTCAGTGAAGAGGAGAGTGGAAAAGAAGGGCGAGCGAGTCTTTTCGGGAGCCCCAAATTCGGGCGCTGCAAACAGAGCAGGAATTGACTGTAGCAGTCTCCATAGGCGTGCGCAGGGTTCGCCTTCTGGGGGTGCGAAGGTTCATCGCAGCCCCCCCTCTCGCTATTCAGCCAATGTATGGGGCGGACTTTGCGCACCCCCCATCTTAGGTGACTAGGGGGGCGGCTGCCCCCCCCTGGCCCCTCGTGCGCACGCCTATGGCAGTCTCCCCATGTATGATAACTGAAGCCGTAGACAGATGTATACAGGGAATCTTCGTGCTACAGGCAGGTGTATTTTGATAAATGCTCATTCCAGCCCGAAAGTAATCCTGTGTCGAACCAACGATGTCGTGCCTTAAAGCAGTACGTCATAGCCACGGTAATGCACCAGGAAATTAATCATTTTCTGAAGTCATCCTTTACCGGGGTGATTAAGTTGCTCAAACCACCAGGATTCGAAATCAGGGACCTTGTAGGATACGTCGTTCTCAGCTAATCGACTACCTGCGGCACAATTCAACAATCTCTCGGTAATCATTCAGGAAAATCAGGGCGACAGCACTACATTATGAACGTTACGCTGAAACACTTCAGTAGCATGCTTCACGCATATCAATGCCCCCCAGTAGCAGTTGTCCTTAACCAAGCCGAAGCATGGAACAAATCAGTTTTGGTTTGACTTCAATAGAGCTATAGTTAAACATGGTTCTTTGTATGTGTTTTAGATTCACTAAGTCAACAAACGCTGTCAACGCCTGAAAAGCATAAACCTCGAAGATTTTATCCCTACGTAGGCACAGCTCTAAAGCTTGAACTCAAAAGTTCTTGTTTCGGGTCAAGGAGTGCGCTTTTCTGTGGTAATCACTGGCAAAAAGAAGAACTGTGGAGCTAGAAAGTGATTATTCTCCCTTTTATTGCTGCTACACCTGCTGTTTGTTAAGTTAGGTGCAAGACGCATCAACAGTCATTTATCCCGCTTGCATGCGCGCTTCCAGGTACATCTGAGCACGAGAGGCTAATGCCCCTGAATATTTCAGATCAGAAACCTATCGCGCATACGATCTAATGGCAACAGTTAGATGAATTTCGCCTGCGTAATTAACACTGACACCGACACCTCGACGTCCGTCACACCATCTGCCCTCACGTTCACGGGTTTCTTCAAGCTCGTTCACTTTGAGTGCGGATGAGGGCCGGGATGCCCATTTGAAGATGTCTAAAAGTTAGTCATCACATGCTACGCGCTCCTTTGTGGAACTTACGCCAGCTACGAAATAGAAAGCTTTTCGTGGCACTGCATTTTGCGTGTGGTTAAATATCGTGGAACCACATGAGAGAAACAATGCACGTACAGCATTAGGAGAGATGCCGTTGGAAGTCGACATGAGGGGGAGCAGTTCGACAGCTGACTGATGCCATGGCATACAATAGTTCACGAGAATTCCCGCACCCTTTCACCCACCATCAGCCTTTACACGGCGCTGCTAACAATTTTGGGAAAGATATACGCGAGCGTTGTCTATCTCCGAGTGACTGCCTCTAGCCAAGTTTATTCGAAAGGTGTTCGGCAGGGCGACTAACCCCATCGAACACTTAGCATTGAAGTAAACAGATGATTGACTATCAGCAGGCCGATTAACATAATTATCACACGTAAATATATCCAGTATGAGTAAAGAGGTCTTCAGAAAAGCTACTCCATTCCACAGATCCCAATCAACCACTGCTTTAAAAGGATTTCGGAGTTTTTTCGTTTTTTTTTTCTGTTTCTGTACACGCTTAGTATTTAGCGCAAGTCTCGAATATTGTCCTGTTGATATGATAATGCAACTAGAGAGAAATGCTTGGGCCCATATCGGCTGAGACAGTCAACAAGCACTTGAGTTCGTATTGGCACGTGGCCGTATTTCTGCGAATAAAGATGCCGCCGGCCCCGCGTACTCAAAGGGGTTGCAGGCACAGGGCGTCGACGGCGGCGAGGAACGGTTCACTCACCGCTGTGAGGAGCAGGCCGCTGCTCCTTTACCGCCGCCGGACGCCGACACGAGGCGCGCCCACTCGCTCACTGGAGCAGCACGCACGCAGCCCTCACCGCCGAATGCGCGCCGACACAACGACAGCGGGTGGTTTCGGCGCCACGCATGCTACGACGGCGCTCCCCAAAGCAACGCATCACAGGGCACGCCACACACGCCGATTCGTACCCGACCGCCAAAGCGAAGATGCGCGTACTGGACAGAGCGAAGGCGTTACAAGCTGAAGAAAACTAAAGTAATAGCAAAATAGAGACCCGAGCGCCGCCTAGCGGTGCGCCGTCGAAGTGAGCTTGCTCGTGGGTCTCCACTGTTCTCGCTAGGCGGCGGGATTTTACAACTGGCCGTGGATCCAAATGGGATAGAGTGAAACAGACGTGTTAGAGCACCTCTGGGTTTTGG